>PNEQ01002279.1:0-20572 GCA_003012365.1 Medauroidea extradentata | reverse complement strand
CGGATACGTTACGTAAAGATTTAATGAAAAAGTTATTTTTCTGGCGTGCTCGCTTTGTCATGATATGGTGCAATGTGTGGCCTGACTCCTACTTGCGTCATATTCAGTCGGATTTTACTGGATTATATGAGGCATCTTTCTGGTCAACAACTCACCAGTATTTTTCCTCTGGTTATATCATCACATCGGGCTGTAAACATGTGGCCCGTTACAACACACAGTAACACAAAATACAATATCTTTCATAGTACAATAATTAAATTCAATTCTGGCCTCATAGTTAATAAACTCTTAAATAGGTAACTAATTCACGTCCGACCGAATGTGACAACTAATATGACTCATGTTAACAGGCGTAGGCCTGACAACACACACACACACACACACATAGATATATATATATATATATATATATAAAACAAACGACACTGAGTCTAGTGATGCGTAATACCGTCCAACTGTTCTAATGCGTTGTTCGAATACATACTGTTATCTTACATTATTTATCGGAGAAACTCCAACAGTGCTCAAACATTTTGTTTCTGTTTATAGCAGTATTTTATTTGTTCACAGCATTTAACATAGAAAATTATGATATATATATATACTGTATTGTTGTTATTTCGATAATAACCACAATAGGCTGGAAAAGCCACTGTAATTATTATTTTTACTGCTATAGAATTACTCCAGATAAATGAAAACTGTGCTGTCGATAATTGACCTCATAAGCTTATATTCAATTACTAAAAGTTTCGTGCTGTAATGTCTTATGGTTTAGTCGTACTGACAAGTTGGGTTTTCCTGTGTATTCACTTCATGTGTCGCACGGTCGGGCCAGAGCGAGGCGAGGGCTGTGAGCTACGTCACCAGCAGGCAGCCACTCAGTGCGCAGCCGGTATATGAGCCAACCTCTCCTCTACTAACCTTGCTACACTATTAGTTCTCCCCCCCCCCCTAGAATTTATATTATCTGTATATCTTCATTTCTTGTAATGAAAAATCGTCAACATGCTCCCACTTTTTGGCAGGGTTAGGCTGGAGTTACAATCATCAGTCGCACCCGTCAGTTGTCCGCCCGTCCGCACATTGACAGTTCGTCTAGCTAGCTATTTACTACTGTCTGTCATCCACTATTCGTTATTTCTTCCATATGCAATGCTACCAGTGTACAAATGCAAAACTTCTTTGACATGTAAAAAAATTCCTCTCAATAGTTTACTTATTTTTACAGATTTATTTATCAGTCTATGGCTGCTAATAATTACAACCGCTGTTTTTCACCAAAGAGAAATTTTACAAGAATAGTATTTACTAATATAATGATTTGTTTTAATTTTAATAATATGTATAGAAATTAATTTTTATTATTTTAATATTTTCATATTCCAAAATTATCTCTGTCATAGTTTAAAGTAATGAATTTATAGTACTACTCAAGAAAAACATAATGTTTTCGTATTCCGAAATTATCTCTGTCGTAGTTTAAAGTAATGAATTTATAGTATAACGCAAGAAAAACATAAAATTTAACAAACCTCACAGCCTTCTTATTAAAATGCTACCATTAAAACAATTGTCACCATCTTTAGAAGGCTCTACTTTCATCCGTTGTCCGTCGAAAGTTAAAGCGTACCAAGCTTTCGACGGCCAGGCGGATAGAAATATTGGTAGCTTCTGATTGGCTAAAGGTCACGTGATTGACGGACGGGCGGTTGACTGACGGCGAGACGGATGATTTTAACTCAACAAGCAAGATGTGTCTCACCCTCTGGCATGAGGAATGGGTGAGATGAGTGTGGAGCAGCAACAGAACGTGAAAGACGGAATAAACTGGAATTTTCCTAGAAAACCGGCCAGCCAACGGAAACGTCCGCCACATTTCCTGCATTTGAAAAATCCAAGACCAAACATGCCGGGGATAGAATCAACTCGGATCGCCTAGGTGGGTGGCGAGAGGTCTAACCCCTTGACCTCGGTGGCCAACTTTTTAGTATCATAAGACAATAACTTGAATTTACAGTAGAACCCTTTAGTAACATTTCTGCATGTAACATTTTCCTGCATATAGCATCACTTTTCTCTTGTCCCACCTTTTTTCCATAAAGTTTAATACTTTCATTTCCTGTTTATAACAACACTGGTACTTTCATTTCCTGTTTATAACAACACTGGTATTTTCATTTCCTACTTATAACATCAATTTTTTCTCATACAATAACCACAACTCTGGCAAAAAAAAATTGTAACAGTTTTGTTTTAGATAAAATGGCTAAGCTGTGGACTAAAAACCACTGTAAAAAGCATGTTTATGTTTGGGTTTTGATGCTTGCATGTCTAATACTTGTGTCTTAACATGTTACTCTAAAGTAAAAAAAGGGGCAGGATACAGCAATAGCATAAGTTAAGTTCATAATTTTCTGAAAGTTCTAAGGGTAGATGTTTTGACAGATGTACACTCACCCCTTTTAAAAGTTTGTACTGATCACTGAAAGTGTGAGATCTAGGGGCCAGCTTACAACTCATTGAAGGGGGTGCACACAGCAACTTTTTGGTTCGAAGACCTGCAATAATACTGCCACATTGAGTTTTAAGAGTGTGAATCAGTACAAAATATAAAAAGTCTGCAATGTAAATGCACATTCCACCCAAAAGTATTCACATTTATGAAATACAGTAGAACCCTGTTGTAACATTCCCGCATATAACATTTTCCTGCATATAACATCTTTTTTTCTCAGACATTGACCATAACGCAGGTAAAATTTTTCTTAACTGAATTATTTTGGATAAAATAACTGAGCTGTAGAGTAAAAAAACTGTAAAAAAACAAATTAATGACTGGGAATGTATCATAAGTGTACATTACAGTGATATTAAAGACTGTGATCCTAAAGATGACGATCATGAACCTACAGAAGACAAGTGGGAAAGCCTCTGTAATACACACAATGCATGTATTCATTATGTTTCTGATAGCACAAAACAATAACCTCATTTAATTTCATTATAGACTTATTTACTTTACATAAACTATTGAATTTTAAGTTACTTTTGTGTAATATACATTAATTGGTGCAAAAATATTGATTCCTGCTTATAACAGTTTCCTGCATATAACACTTTTTTTCACAGGTCCCTTGAAAAATGTTATAACAGGGTTCTACTGTACTTCATAAATATTTAGTATTTTATCGTTAGCCTGTTGGAATTTGGGTGGAAAAGACAAGGGGCACATGTCTATTTTGCCCCACCCTTAAACACTTCCCTGGTTGGATCATTGACTTATAACACACACAATACGTAATGTTGTTGTGGTAACTGTGTCTATCTTTGGCATCTCCCAAACTCGTGTGCAGGAGTAATAACAGTTGCAAATGTTGATATTGTGGAAATTAGATATAAGTTTTGAATACTTTACATCGTTGTCCTATAATAATGTTCTTGTTTCAGAATCGTCAAAAAAAGGGCAAAGGGAAAGTTTCTGCAGATGCTGGTTACAATTCTGATAGTTCAAACCATGTCCTGGATGAAGAGTTCCATAATAAAATCGAGGAGAATGCTCGTTTGCTTTCTCTGGTTAGTACACAATGTTTGAAATAAGATGTTGGCTAGCTGAAGTGGAGTTCACAATTTGAAGTTTTGTAAGGTAACTAAGACTCTTCGGAGTTTGTGGTTAAGTATTTCAGTTACTTCATACATTCTACTGAAGTGTATGACAGTGTAAATAAGGAACATTCCTGGGTAGTTGTGTTCGTTTAGTGGTGGTAAAGGATGAACATAAATACTGACGAAGGCCTAAATTAGAACTGTTTGGTAAATTTCATGATGTACTATTTTCTTGAACTTGTGTTACTGAAACTCATAATTAGCAAAATATGTTAAGGGCCTCATCTACTACACTCTTAAAATGTGTTGCAGCATGTTCGTTAAGTACATACATTTTTTAAAAATGAATCTTCCACATAATGCCCATTGTGTCAATGAACGAAACAAAAGTACACTTCGAACGATTATGGACGGGTGGTTTCAAATCATCATGTCAATTAGAAAAATCATTTCGGAGCCCCTCAAAATGGCTAACAACAGCTTTTTCAACCTGTTATATCTGAAATACTACTCGTGGGATTTGTTTTAAACTGCTCTAAAAGCAGTCAAAGGGCTTGGCTTAAAACTTCTCACCAATAAAATATGGGTTGGGGGGGGGGGGGGGCTGTCCACCATTGAAAGCGTCAGTCAGGCGAGTGATCTACTATACTACTCCATGCTGTTTCAGTGTCTTGCGGTAGAAACAATACTGCACCAAATGAGTTGGTCAACATGGCCCTTGGTGCCATGCCTTACTTCCAAACACACGGCCAGTAGACAGGTAACGTAAGTAAGTGTTCAGGGAAGAAATATTAAAACACCAAATGTATATAGGAAAAGTATAAGCACTGAATAAGGTGGCACTATTATAAACATTGTTTGGGAAACTTTTGGTTTGACATCTTGCCTTTCCATTCTAATATGTAATTGGCAAAACTGTTCCTTGCAGTAATTCAGGACCTACAAGATTTTTTTTTTTGTGGGGTGAAGTCTACATTTTAATTTTCGATCTTTGTTAGATTTATTGTGTTACCCTTTCTTTTCTCACTTTGTATCACACATTTTCTGTATTGCACTCTACATCATCCTATATTCATCTCTCCACTAATTCTGTTAGAATGACATTGTATGTATTTTGCAACAGTTTACAGTTTCCTTCTGTTCATATTCCTTAACCACTAATGTGTTGACCCACAGTGGTTTACCTCATAATTTACTCTTTCCTGCTTGGTTTTCTTTATATTAATCTTGCTTGTCTCCTCAGCTTGCATTTTCTCCTTATGTGTGTATGTTTATCTCCAATCCTGCTTCTTTACTCACCATTAAATGCTTTAAGAGAATTGTGAAACACAATTCTTCACTCAACTATTCCACATACACTCCGTGTGCCAGTTTATGGAAAGAAACGTGCTTCAGACAAATGCAAAATACAGTGACACTGTAAAGGCACCACACACACACAACAGTTTTGAAGTCCTCCAGTATAGATTAAAATGGCCCTTTTCAGACTGCTGTATCTTCGGTTAACTAGATATGTGTAAAATTCACATGTAATGTTGCCTTGAACTTTGCTACAGATTTTCCATCACTACAATAACAGCGTGATGAAAACTTAAATTCATAAAGTGAATAATGTTTAGAAGGAAAGCTTACATGTTTGTTAACACTTGATTGCTTTAGTGTGACACAACACCAGGCATGTGGCAACTTTATTGCACAACATCACTTGTCATTTAGAATTCAAGTGTTTGTGTATTAGAATTAAGAAAAAATAAGTACAATATAGGATATTAGCTAGAGTATGAACAAGTATACTAAGGGGAAAATTTCCCCAAACTTTACCCACCAACCTAGGATCACCAGAATGGCAATCCTGAAAAATCAAGGCTGTCAGTCACATGCTGACCAAGACAGAGAAAGGGTAACACACAATACCGTGGACACAAAGATTGCTGACAGTTGTCTTAACAAGATCAGAGAACAGGGCCGAGCCTCCTTTCCCCTCCCTCACAAGTTAAAGAATATTTAAACAAACAGCACTTTCTTAAACAAGTTTTGATTAACATAAATTAACATTTACCACTGAAAATGCGAGGAAATATTACAAAAATTTAAAAAATGATGAATTTCCTTATATTTATTTGTTTATAGACAATATTCAATAACATTTAATCAATTTCAACAAATTGTGAGTGTTTTTAGTTTCCTGTATATAATAACACATTGCAAGGACAGTTAACAAAAAAAAAAACTTTAACTTTTAACATACAGTGCATAATTTTCAATTCATTTGAACAATTTAAGATTTAAAAACAATATTGGGAAATACCCTGTTGTTAAGTGACTGTATGATAAATGTTATGTTAATTAAGAAAATATATTAGGTTATGAATAAATGTTGAGGTTATGTTAATTTATGTCGAATACAAATTTTCTGGTAGAGAGTACACAGAGTAGCTAGGTGCTAAGAAGAAACATGTGGCTGGACTTTCCTGAGTTCCAACGTGGAGAAGATTCTTGCAAACGGATCGTAACTGGTCTCCATCTCGCCAAGTGTTACTGAAAGTTGTAAAAATAGGGACAACTACTTGGTGGCAGCTAAATTAGAATGCGGCCAAGACTGAGTGTGCATGGGAAGCCGCAACGTCAGAAAATTGTCACATCTGCGTTGACATGAGAACTGTTATATTTAGTTAAAATTAAACAGAAATGTAGCCTCTTATAGAATAAATAAAGTGGTAGGCACTTGGGAAAAATTCTACATTTAACATAGGCAAAACTTACCCTGAGCAATAAAGAGGCTTGAATAAGCCGTAGGTCTTGTTTAAGAGGTTATAGTCTACCAGTGAAGACATACAGTGAAAACCCTTTTTTACACTTGTTAAGGGAACTGGAGAAGTTGTCATAAATTGTGAGAAAATGTAATAATTAGTATAGTTTAAAGAAAATGGATTGTTCTTTAATTGGACTGAAAATGCATATTATGTTCATAGCAAACTAACAGAGACATAGATTATTTTTAATTTGGCATTGTAA
This sequence comes from Medauroidea extradentata, assembly GCA_003012365.1. NCBI lineage: Eukaryota > Metazoa > Arthropoda > Insecta > Phasmatodea > Phasmatidae > Medauroidea > Medauroidea extradentata. The sequence continues at coordinate 13,948 of PNEQ01002279.1, read as the reverse complement.
ATGATTTATTTTCATATACAATTCTTAAAATAAGTGAAGCCGAGCTGTATTTTATATCATCCAATTTTAAGTGACTGTTACTTCATATTTGTGGAAAATTTGTGATATATTAAATTGAAGAATTGGTTAGTTGTGGCACAATTTTTGAAAAATATTTAGTTTTAGTAGTGATTATTTAAGGCAGTGTGAATTGCTATTATGATTTTAATCTTAAAAATTGTTGGGACAGCTAGTCTGTGCAGAGAAATGTATTTATGTGTACTGTAATAGCTAGTAAGTGATGTGTGTTATGTTTTCAGCTACAGGAGAAGGAAGCTGCCCACCAGCAGGAGGTAGGCTCCCTCAAAGACAGACTCAGTCACTTGGAGCAGGAGTTGCAGCAGAAACATCTGGTGACTAGCGAGTCGGAGGAGAAGTTCAGGGTGAAGCTACAGTCTATACTAATACCTACTTTAATAACTTACATTTTATAGCTTCAACATAAACATAGAGAATGGCAGCAAAGCCCTCTTGGCTACTAACTTCAACAACATTTTGAAGTGAAAGCTCGTTAATACAAACCCTGTTAATAAGTTATTCACATTAATATAAAATGTTTTTTTTTTTTTTTCGGGTAGTGAGCAATAGGAATTTCCTTTACTTAAAACAACGTAATATCAAATCCCAAGATTAAAAGAAGTTATGATGGTAGTAAGAATGTTTGTATTTATAGAATAAAAATGTTTACAAAATTGTTTGAGATTTTGTCAACAACTGGTAATAAAAGTCTCATTATTACAAAGTACACAAATTTTGGTCCTTTCAGGTTTGTATTAAAGAGGTTCCACAGTAGATAGAATTGTAAAAATACTCGCAGAATTGTACGTGCATGCGAGTAAATTATAAGAAAACTTTTTTTTTTGTTGAGGTTGTGTAATCGTGACATTTCACTTGCTAAGTCAGCTTCCTCAAGTGGGGGATAGTGGTACAATGAAGTTGGTAAATGATAAGTAGCGGAATGTAATTAGTTCACCTATGCTGCTATTGGCCCCTTGGATTGCCAATCGCAGGGAAGGTGCCCACAGGTCACTGTATGAGAGACCTCTTCCAACCCCTGGCTTTCAGTTCTGCTCGAGACACCCTGAAATTGCCTGCTGCAAGGTACGGCGAAACGTCGGTACGAGATACCAGCACAATGCGGTTCCAGCCTGGATGCCAAGACTACATGCCTGACAACGGTCACGAAAGCCTGCAATCTTCTATGTGCAAAGTTAGTTGAATCTTATGTTCGGGCCAAATGGTTGGATGTGTTTGGTGATATACTGAAGGGCTAGTTCATAGCACTTAAGTTCTGCACAATTTTCTGAAGGTGGTAAGGTTCTCACCACTCTGGTGTTATAACAGGAGACAAAAGGGGGTTATGGCAGACTGCGTGTGGAGCAACTGGCTTCTTTTGTGGGTTTATGTTGGAACCATCAGTGGTTTGTTCGGTATCGTCTCTGTGGCCATTCATTCTCTAAACGTCTTAAGAGGTTGTACAAACATATTCTGCATTATTTTGGGTGCATTGTAGTTGGTAGAGCATGTATTGTAGGTGTAGTTGCCATTAATCAGGCATATGGGGTTGATAAGTCGGCTGCAGGCGGAAGTGAACGGTTGATGTGCAGCACTAGTGCTGCAATAAGGGCAATTGCAGAGATGGGTGATGGGACCCTCTGGTGGTGTTGGCAATACTTACAGCAGCAGTATTTACCACCACTAACCATCTACCAATTGCAGTGTACCACAATTCACTGCAAGTAAGCTTGTTATCTGGGTTTGCCTGCAATTGACTTAATTCTGGCTTGCCATTACAAGCCCTATTTGGTAAGTTTGATTCAAGCTTGAGTCAATCCTATTTTTGTAGGTTGTATCCTGTCTTGTAGGAGGCAAGCTTTCCTGGAAAGTTTGCTGCAGGCTTGTCGCGTGGAGACTAGTTAGTTAGCTTGGTTCAAGCTTGATTCAAGGTACTGGCTTGACATGACAAGCTTGCTGCAAGCTTGCAGACTTGTCGTAGCAAGCTTGATTCAAGCTGATTTTGCTATCTGGGAAGGAACGTAGCGTGACCAGTGAAACATAGCAACATTGTGGAAGTATGTGATATTTGTGGTTTTTGTCAACTCAACTGATAGTACAATTCTGTGAGTTTGTGTGCATTTTATCAACAATAACTGTCATTGTACATATTTAATAAGCTACAGACTATACTGATACTGATCTCATATATAGTAGTCATATACATAAATTTATATCCCTTGAAAAAGTGTTAACTAGAAGTTTAAAACACAGTACAGTAATAGCACAAAATGCCATAGCTATCTGAAATTGTGCTGATAGCACTAGATGTTCTCTTAAATTTCTTTCTAAATGTATGCTAAACTGCTCTTTATCCTGTGAATGATTTCAAAAGTTTCCTAAGTGAAATAATGGCTAATAATGAGTTCAGAAATTTGAAAGACATAATTGAAAGTGAAGAGGGGAAAGGGTGCTTGTTATAAGTACTTTTTACGTTTTCTTTAGTGTGTGCTAAGACAATGCACAAGTGAGTTTGCAAAGGCACACTACATCACAATGTCTTGTGCAGGTAGAAGTACAAAGACTGGAGCAGAAGAAGACAGAACTATTGAAGGCTGCAGCAGCGAGGGATGCAGCCAATGATGAGCTCAGCTCCTTGCAGCACCAGTATTACCAACTGCAGAAAGAACTGGGTTCACAGCTTCAGGCAACCAACAACATTGTTCGACACCATCTGCCATTCGTCGATACTAGTTAGTTTTGGCCTTGTGGGTACTGGAAGGAATAATTTTATCCACGTTAATTTCCATTTACAGTTTTTCTAAAAGTGTGCTCTTTAAGTTGATTCAATCCTTGCCTAAGTTAATTTCAAATATAACATATTTTTTTAGTTGATAATATAATAATTTTTTCAAAAATTTAAAAAATATTCGTCATAATGTACAGTAGAGTAAAATTTATCCAGTTTCATTGGGACTACGCAAAGTCTGGACGAAGGATAATGCTACCATATTTGCTGGCATAAAGAACCACCCCACACATAAGTTGAGTCATGGTTTTGAAGGTACAAAATCTTGAAAAAGAAGTAAAGTTTTATTTTTGATTCCCGGCTGAAAAATAGTTTCTTCTTTACCAGAAACATAAATATTTATTTGAAATGCAGTGGAACCCTGTTATAACACTTCTGAAGGGACCATAAAAGTGTTTGTTATAAAAGGGAAAACATTATAACAGGGTAACTTTCTATTATCAAAAAGTTTTGGAGACCAAATAAAGGTTGCCTTATAACCAGGAAAATGTTGTAATAAGAGGGGATGTTATAACAGGGTTCTACTATAATTTTAATGCTTTTATTACCGGTATATAGACGTTACAGGCGACTTGCAAACAAATAACATAGACTGCTACTGCCATACATGTGCCCAAGTACCAAGAAAATGCACAGCAGTGATAACATGTGGCCGGCAACATCATTGGCTGCTGCCTGCCGTACGTTACTTGGCAACGGACTGTAGTCATCCGCATACTACAAGACAACAACTGCTGCTTTCTAGGTCATTGCATGCCTGTGCGCAGTTGTCCTCCACCTGCCATTTCTAAATATGGCACTAGACATGTGACAGTGTGGTACAGTATCTAGATCCACAATGGTAGCATTTTCATGATTTTTGTGTGCAGGTGTGCACAGTAAAAGAGTATGCAGATTTTTAAGGTGTGTGGGAAAGTAAGATGTCAAGCGAACGACTGGAATACTCAATCATCCATAAAATCTAACCTATTCGCCATAATTTAATGGGAAATTTTTGGGAAGTAGATATTCTGTTAGTGGATGTTGATTTATGTAGCATTGGGCTGTTAGTATGATTTGCTTTCAGGTAAAAATTTAAAAACTGTATGTAGAAAAATAAGGTATTGATACCACAAAATCCATTAATTGGAAAAATTTTATTTTTATGATTTTAGTACAATAATATTCAGGACTCTTATAATAACAGAATTTCAGAAATATTCACCTTTTGATTTTAAAATTACTTTATTTTCTGAAAATCTCTCCGCTAGTAGTTTACGGATATTAAAATTATTTTAAAATCAAAATGCAGATATTTTTGATTTTGGTTATTGTAAAGTGCTAGATTTATCGTACTAAAAAATTATAAAAATTACTGTTTTCCATTTTAATGGATTTTGTGTTTCAATCCCTTACTTTTCTAAATACAGTTTAAAATTTTTACTCGAAAACAAAGCAGACTATACCGCCCAGAAATATATAAATAATAGAGCTGGGTCGAACGTTCAAATTTCAAACCAAACCTGAACTTGTAGGCTAAGTTCAGTTCGGTTCGGAGAAAAATATTACAAAAAAATAGAGTTCAGTTCGAAAAATAAATACGCTTGAGTTCGGTTCGAAAATCTGCAAGCTATAAATAATTGACTAACTTTTAAACGAACTCGCAATGTATCACACACAACGTTCTAGCATGTAAAAATATGTGATCGTATTGTTCACATTGGTACAGAAAACTGTTGCCAACTTCTTCTGTTGAAAAGTCTATATTAGAGTGGTGATCGATAGACACGGTAGACCAAGGTGGCGTCGATAGAGAGACACAGTTGACCAAGATGGCATTGCCACACCCTCGTGCACAATTTTCGTTCCGTTTGTGTAATGCATGCCCGACACCAGCAGCGCGTTATTTATATTATTTATATGGTCACTAATATGTTTTTGTACGAAAGTGCGTCCCTCCAACTCGAATCTTGACTTTGACCAGAAAAATATTGCTCCTGTTCTGTGGTAGTATATTGTGTAGGACTGAAAATTGTGTGGTATATTGTGTGCAAGGTACCTATTTTTCTAATATTTAGAAATAAATAAATGGACAGCGTATCAAATATGTTGGTGTTTTCATATTTGTATATTACTGTATTTATTAGTGGACAAAGAATGTCTTTCATCGGAATGCAGCGTATTGGTAGAAAAAAGTCCCTGAAAACAGCAGCATGTTCTTGTTTAAATCAGAATTTTTGGGTACAAGCAGGGTCCCAAACAAATGTTTGTTTTGAAAGTTTACTATTGAAAACTCCATTAGGCAGTCCAATATGTTTCTATAATTATGTTAAAAATACAAATACTTTTGTTTAGACCAGGGATGTAGCCACTTGGGGCAGCATGTGTCAGTAAAACCCTCACTCGGAAATTGCCAACCCACACTAATTTCATCCAGAGGCCATAAATTCCAGCATACATGGCAAGGAATGTTATCTCCTTGTTGCACTAAGCAGTTTTTGTCGCCTGCCTGGAGCATGAGAGGAAGAAGGTGGAAGGGGGAGAAAAGAAAAGGAGTAATGATGGAGGAACCTGGCCATGAGAACTTTCTCTCTCTGCCTCCCACAGTTGACACCTGCCATTCTCTGTAGTAACAGTCATTGCTAAAACCCTAAAAGTTAATTTTGGCTCATGATAAGCTATCAGCTTCTTACTTCCCCCACCCCCTCCATCTCGACCCCGCCCTTTTTTTTATTCTGCTTCCTACTCTTGACACCGGTCAATTTAAGGCTTTAACTTCCCCCTTCCTCTTCTCACTCCCCCTTCCCGCCGACTTCTCTCAACTGACCACTGACCTTTCTTTCACTTCTTTAATGGTCCATCTGGGGAAAGAAAGAAAATAAAAGCCGTCATTGTTCTTTTTCCCCTTCCTCAAACACACCAGGAGAGATAAAAAAGGCAAGCTTGCTGCTGTCACAGCATGTTATCTTAGGGGTAGGGGTATCTCAATGGTTTGTGGCCGAGGGGGGGGGGGACATGCTGGAAGCGGCTGGCACAGCAGAGCAAGGCACACACACGCGGGAGGAGAGGGCTGGCAGACAGCAAGCGACCTTGGCAGAGAGACAGCCACCCCACCCCACCCCTCCTGGCTTGCCACCACCCTCTCTGCCTTCACACTCTTTACCAGTGTGAATGTTATCTTTCCTCTCTCTTTTAAATGTTGCCAGTTACAGTTCCTTTCTTCCCCCCTGCTTCCTTGACCCCTCCATCATAGCATCCCTCCTGCTGTTTTACCGCTCCCTCCCCTCGGCTCATCCTCCCATGTTTTTTTTTACATACTAGCAAGGCACTAAAAATTTTTTTCCCCTGTAACTTGTTGCAAAAATCGTGGTGCGCACTATACACGAGGGTGCACTATACAAGAGTATATAGGTATATATAACAGTGCAATGAATAAATACATCCGCTTTATTCTTCTTGCTTTGATGAATAATTTACAAGGGCATTGTGATTGCTAGTAATAAATGTCTAGTAGATGTGCTCCAGTGCATGTTTGTTTTGGTGACATTAGTATAGCTACCAATTTCACGTTTTTTTTCTGAAGACCTCTGTCTATCGGTGAAAATTATTATTTTACTAATATCTAGACTGATTTTCTGCATTAAAAGAAAGAAACTGATTTTGCACTTGCGAATTAGGGTTAGTCTTATCTACTGTTAAGTTTATGTTTCAACTATCACTTACTTTATTTTTCGGTTCATCACTACGGAAGTCTGGCTTTTCACTCGAGAGAAGACATTCGGAATCTCGGGTTTTCTCATTTTTGGGGACAAGGGCCGGTCATATTTACTGCTCAACGGTATGCTTTTGATCTAAAACGTCTCACTTCCGATATCAATTTATGTTTCTATTATTACATTAATTAATTTATTGCAAAATGCTACGGAAGTCGGGGTCCAACTAGAGGCATTTTGCAGAAAAAATGCAACTTAAAAATTTTTGGTGGATGGAGGGGGGAGGAGGCCAAATAGGCCTTACCATATTGCTTCCGTATGCCACTCACCACGAAGTTTCGTTTCTGCCGTGTCAAATTGCCGAGCAGCATACTTTGTAACCAAAAGTTTAAAAGTACCTGTGTAAAAGCCAGTAAAATTTTGTCGATCATCAGTCCAGTTTTTAACCAGCATATTGTGTAAACACTGAGTAGCACTTTGAATAGGAACATGGATAAGGACAAACAAAATGAGGGCTTTAGCAGTGATAGTTACAACAGAACAAGGAAGGAGGGGAAGGGGGAGAAATACAAAAGGAAGAGAAGTGATAATGGAGGAACCTGGCCGTGAGAACATTCTCTCTCTATCTCTCTCTGCCTCCCACACTTGACACCCATCAATTTACGACTACAACTTCGCCTTCTCACACCCCCCCCCCTTCCCCCTACTTTTTTTCACGACTGACCACTGGCCTTTTTTCACGTATTTTTTTATTATTTTCTATTTTCCGTGTATAGTACGCATCCCTGAATTTTTATCAGTTGTTTTGGAATAAAAGTGTGCACTATGCACGAGTAAATACAGTACTGTATGTTTATTAGCATTATTTGCTTGTTTCATCATACTTGACACACCCCTTTCATTTGTACCAATGATTACCAAACATGCTGTATATCCTACAGTCTCTGGTAATGAGTGCTTGGCAAGTCATTTTCAATTTATGAACAACAACATGTATGTTTCACGATAGCCTTTTCTAGTAGACTCCTACTGTTGTTGATATGTGTATTGCCATGCTTGTTGCAGGGAGAGAAGACCTGAACGAGCTTAATGTTCCGAGGCATGACCGCAAGCACCAGCTATATGCAGTGCACATCATGACTCAGGCGGGGAACCATGTTAAGGACGTAGCATCAGCCCTGTCTGACTACCACACCTACACCGAGCAGCGGCTACATGCCCTGTCAGACAGACTGAGCCCTGCCAACTGTAGGGTAAGCACACTGCCACTTATGGTATTACTATTGGTGGTTCACATTTAAAAAACAATCTGTGAAGAAAATAATTTCTAGTCACGGCATGTAAGTCAACATTGACAGTGATTGCCGGAGTCCTTGTAGGGTTGGTGAATTACGTCTAGTTTGTTGCACCAGGTTCTTCCCTTCTAGCAAGGTACTGCTACCTTGGTGTTTCTGAAGTCACATACACTGTTGGTGCAGATATCAACTCTAGAGAATAGAGCTCCTTATACGGTCATACTCCTTGGCTTCCCGCTGTAGGTGCCTCGTCCGCCGGATCTCCCTAGGCAACCTACACCAGTGCCTACTCCAGGAGTGTCAGTGGGGCATTAGGATAGTCCATTAAAGCACATGAAGACGGATGACACTGCAAGACCTAACCCCACGCCTCTAAGACGGAGGGTAACATTCCCCTTTCGGGGTTGCTGCGGCGACAGGGGCTTCCAGCCACCCTGCACGGGACCCGCGCCACACAAGGCAAGCATGTTACCTGGGTCGATCACTGCAACCGGCCAGACGTGCTTCCACGCCCACCGTAGCCTACAGCGTCCAGTCAGGTCTGCCTCGAACCGGGCAAGCTTACCTCCTCTGTTTCCTCCTAACTGTGTGCCAGCCCCTCGCACAGGAAGTCCAGAGACCACACCACACTATGCAGGCATTGTACTTCATCCGACCACCGTGTGCCCGGCCAGATGTGCCTCCACGCCCACCATAGCCCACCAGTGTCGGAACGAAGTGCCCCGGGCTTCGTCCACCAGAGATCTGACGCATGTCCCCTCCGCACTTTATCCTAGTTCACTTGTCACCCATAATATGACTATGATGGCAGGACTAGGACAAGGGAAGGGTGTTCGGGATAGCTGGTTTCATGACTTGTGGAATAATAAACACCGGTCCAGATTACCTCGTTTATTCCGGCAGACATGAGTGCCCGTCTTGTTCGTCTGCCGGAACTGATCCCCTACTGCTTGACCCTGGACGAGCCCATATTCCAGAAACTCCAGAGATTCCCCTATTGTCAACCAACGTCCTCTTAGGTTCCCGGAGACTACTACCATCCACTGGGCTCCCAGCCTAGAAGGTACAACAATGTACCCAAACCTCCTGGTGCCTACTACTAACAGCTCTACATACTAGCTAGCCTTGCTCCTGACTGGTCCTGCTAGTCCCGGAAGGTGTTACGCCAACCTGGTGGTAGCGGAAAAAATCCCGCTCCGCGGCCATGCAGCTGCTTATATACCCTCTCAGGAGGACAAAGTAGGGAATGAAGAGGTGAGCATCTGGCTACGCCTGACTGCACGTGCTGATATGCATGCCACTGCCTCCTTCCTCACCTCTTTCTCTCTCGAGGCTTGCCGACCTAGCAGCGGAGTGGAAGGACTGCCGTCCTGGTACACATGCGCTCAGCCAGGGCCACCTGCCTTCACCCACCGGCACCACCCTCACACTCCGCACGCCGCCACACACATGTTTTAAATATGGTAATGTTGGCACGCGGGCGTAAATCACTCGGGTGCCGGGGCGGGGGCTGTTGCCCAAACTCCCACGTTACTCCCTACAGGGCCGCAACAAGTTTTTCTTTTCTGATTTAAATAACACTCTGGAATTACTGTCGGTTCATACCGTATGAACCCATATCCGCACCTCTTATTTTTTTTAATTATGCGGTGCTAAGTTCTGTTTATACTTTCGGGGCTTCACTTAATTCTTAAGACGTCCACATATTTAATTCATTTAATGTTTTATGTTGTTTTAATTACATTTTGAACAAAAGGCAGTTACTGTAAATGATTAGTGGGAAAAAAAAAATTTTCCTTTACAGTGTTTTAAAAATGTGGGGTGTAGGTCTTAGCAAGGGGGTGAGTGGTACATGGGTAAAAATATGTTTTTTTGTGTGTTCTGTATATTACATAATAGATTTAGCAAATAATTTAGGTTTCTCAGACTGCCCAATTAAACTTTTATCTATGGTATGTACTTATGTCAGACAGTTCAAAATTTTATGTGGAGATTAGGTTGTGAATGTTGTCCAGTAAAAACGTAAGTAGTATTTCAATTTGACAGCAAATAAAACATTAGTCAGTTTAGTGCAACTGATTGTAAATGTTTTTTTTTTCTCCTCTTACAATGCTAGTGGTGTGAAATTTTATTGTCTACCTAGTATCTTCCACTGAGTTGTAAGATTTTGCTGTTGGCATGCATTAATTTCTGTCTGTATTGTTATAAATAACTATGAAGGTATAGTTAATTCTCATGTATTTATAACAGTTTAGTACTGAACTTAACTGAAAGGAAAATGACCCTCTCAACTATAAGTCTTGAGGAATATTTCTTTACCCTAAATTTAAGACTACCCCTTAGAATACTATCACTTGTGTATTAAATGTTTTAGCTTCATAGTAACATGTGTGCGTACTCTGACTTAATTTTTTTAAACATATTCTTTTCAATACATTGTACTCTCAAATACTCGTCTGGTAAAACAGACATGTGTCTGAATATGTAACGGTTTGGTGAGATGCCATAGATTGAAGATTTAGGTGGTTCTTTTTTCTTGGAAGCATAAAGGTGAGGTTGAGAGGGTTTTACTGCCCTTTAACAACTAGGACTTGAGAACTGATGAGGGTGAAGTGAGGTGAAGGTACAACACAACCACCATGCTTGAGGCTGGGATTCGGACTCGGGACCTCTTGCTTTGTGGACTGGTGTCTGACTATGCGCTACGGAGGCAGATGCAGTAATATAAAAAAATTGTTTTTTGTCTCGGGTGAATGAGTCTCTTCCCTTCAGGAGCACAAAAGTGGTACTTCGTTTTAGGAGCACAAAATGGTTCTTCATCTCGGGAGCACAAAATGGATCTTCGTCTCGGGAGCACAAAATGGTTCTTGTTTCGGAAGCACAAAATGACTCTTCGTTTTGGGAGCACAAAATTGGCACTTCGTTTTGGGAGCACAAAATTGGCACTTCGTTTTGGGAGCACAAAATTGGCACTTCGTTTTGGGAGCACAAAATTGGCACTTCGTCTTGGGAGCATAAAAGTGGCTCATCGTCTCAGGAGCATCATAGTGACTCTTGGTCGTGGGTGCTCAAAAGTGACCCTTCGTCTCTGGAGTAGGTTCTTGTTTTATGACCCATGAACATTACTGTTAGCAAAATATTATATAGGCCCATGTATGCGGTAGTGTTTGCATTTCTGCACAGCTGGAAAATACGAATGGACAGAAGATAGAAATCGAGCAGGGCTTCAGAAAATGCTCACTTGTTAGTGGACCACTTTTTCTGTAAAATAGTTCTCAGTTTACATCCCTTGTGGTTGTGAATGTTTTTATTTGTTATATTCTGAGTTTTAAATTTGTAGTAAATTGCCCATTGGTACTGAAATAATTTCAAACATGCTAACAAATTTTGCAACATAGATCTATATAATGCCTTTTATGGAATTACCTGAGAATGAGAGTTTGTATGTTGTGCTTTTTTTTTTTTTTGTTTGCAGCTTTATGCTATGAGCTCACCGTTATTATATTAAAACGTTACGGTAGTGACTAATCAAACAAAATTAATCTACAGTTTGCAGGTAGTATATTAAATATAAAACAAATGTTTTAATTTATTGTATTGTCGTATCATGTAGAACTTTTTGCAGTCATAATTGTGGTATTTTGATCTATCATGCAACTGAAACTATGTGTCCTAGACCAAAAATATTTTTGCATTTGCACGGTCTGACCTGACTCAAACCTAAAATATTTTGGCAGTTACCCAACACTGTTCAATAATTCACTACCTGCAGACCTGTAATTCATGGTGTTATTTAGTGTTTGTATATGTGTATGTGTTTATGTGTGTGCATAAATGCATGTGCATGCAGGCATGCCTGGTGTTTGACATTGTTATGTTCAGGCAGTGTAGCAGGGGTTGCTATGTCTACAGTTTTCGGGTCACTTGAAGGAGAATGCACGCTACCTGCGAGCTCTGGAACAAGGCTACGTAGAGTTCCAGCAGGGTGTAGAGTCAGCTGAGAGTCTGGTCAGCTTGGAATCTTTGTCATCGCTGCAGTGTTTGTCGTCTCCACTGGCGGAGTATGCCAGCTACTACATCAAGCTGGCATCAGCGCACTCTCTCAGGTATGTGGGGGGAGTGTGTTATCACACTGGATGGTATCTTTTCCGTGGCTGGGACCGTGGGTAATATAATGATTAATATCAACATTTATGATATCACTAAGTGAGGTGGTACTGTAGTACAATGCTGTACTTGTATTCAGGAGGATCCTCGGCTCCGGCCATCCTGATTTCTGTTTTCCATGGTTTTCCAAACTGCTCCAGGTGAATGCTGTCTTGTATATAATACTCTCGTATGACCAGGCTGTGAACTAGATGTAATGCCCAATAAAAATTTTCCAATGACTTGAAGTCACTGTCCTTCACTGACATTATTAAATTAAATACATCAAATATAGTAGACTATATTTTCCCATGGATAACATTTTCATTGTTAATGGCGGTACTTGGCTAAGTAATAGCGCACTTGTAGTCTTTAAGGAAAAACTGCTGTATTTACTCACTTTATATCATGTATTTAACCAAAATTTGGTCCCTCTAAGTTTGGTTGCAGCCATTATGAAGTATTATAGAAAAGAATTTCAATCAGGATAATTTTTTTATAGAAAAGATAAGGTATTTGTTCAAATTCGTACAGTGAAATCTCAGTATAAAGTACTTCAGTACTAAGTACATTTCATTATAAAGTACATATTTCCAAACACCTAGAAAGAGTTTTTAATTTAGTAACTGTTCAGTTTAAAGTATTTTCAATATTAAGTATACAGTTTTCAGTTCCCTTCAAGTACTTTGCAATGAGATTTCACTGTAGTGTGTTTTTTTTATTATACAATAAAACTCCCATTTATGAAGTTTCCTGCTTAATAAGCATAATAATTTTACACATGTCTATATGTACATGGGTAATTTGACCCCTTTAAGACGTTTTCCTGGTCAAGAAGCATTATTTTTGCTTGTCCCTACACAAATGTCTTAACAGTGTTTTACTATATACAGTATATCACGTATGGCATAATATTGTTTAAAATCATTATACCTATGGGTTTGTGAACTTAACCACAAAAATGTGCATCTGCAAAATTTGAGGTTTGTGTAAGAGTGGTGGTGTTTGAATACTTGCGGAACTACTAATTTATGATTACAACAGAAAAAAATTGTCACAAATATTTAACTTAAAATTGGACAGATTTATCTTGGACACAATAAAAGTCGTGATCGAAATATTCTGTATAGTACCGGTACATAATATTTTATAATACAACAGCTTCTTCAAGTCACATGTGACACTATGGTATAGTCATGTTACAAGAAGGTGTTAATGTTTTGGTTTCAGTCCTTGCTATAGTCTTGTTCCGGATATCCAAACTGGGCTGAATGGCTCTCAAAAACCCAAAAAAGTCACCCGAAAGTTACACTAAAATTCTACCAACAGTGTAACGGCATTTTTTGCATCTAATCAAAAATTGTAACCCAAATTTATAATCCAAAATCGTCACCAATAAACCAAAGCAGAAAATACTAGTTGATCTTGAAGGCACAATTACCACTTACACATACGGAATTACTGGATTTAATTGTGTGTTAAAAGAGCTTAATTTTATTTTGGGGGTAACACACTTGGCTTGGAATGGGTATGGGAATGATTATGCAAGCCACAAAAATGTGCCAAAGGAGTCACAGCGGCCAAACAATTAACTGTACAGGGATAGAGGGGTCAGCTGGAGGTGGTGTAGCTATGACGGGTTAAAAAAAAATCGCTTCACAAGATCACTAAACTAGCCGCAAACCTGTTTCACACAATGTTGCTGTACGTTTTTCTTCTGGTAAAATCCCAATTTTTCATTGAGAATTTTTGTGATTTTTTTATGGTTTCGTGATGACGCCATCACGTCACGTCCACTTATAAATTACGTTAACGCTCGCCCCCGATTTTTAACACTTTACTATTTAGGCCTAAGAGCACTAGTATTCGCCCGCACCTTTGCCGATTGCCGTTTATTTTCACGTAACGGTAATATTCTAGCATGTAAGAGTGGAAGACGAAACTTTAATTGTGAAACAGTATTTACTTACGTC
>PNEQ01002277.1:16802-34024 GCA_003012365.1 Medauroidea extradentata | reverse complement strand
GTCATAGGCAGCCAGATATTGACATACGAAGAGTTTTATACTGTGCTCACACAGATTGAAGCAGTCCTGAACTCACGGCCACTGACCCCATTGTCCACAGATCCAAGCGATCTTGCTGCCTTAACACCCAGTCACTTTCTAACCTTTGGACCAGCACACAGTCTACCCGAAGAAGACCTGACAGCAGTGCCTCTCAATCATTTGTCTAGATGGCAGGTCTTACAACAAGCTCATCACTATTTTTGGCGCAGATGGCATACTGACTATTTGCACCAGCTGCAAGTGCGTGCTAAATGGCATACAAACACAGCAAACATCGAGCCAGATACCATGGTGTTAGTCCGGGATCCCAACCTACCTCCCCTTCGTTGGAAACTGGGCGGAGTTGTTCGTACCTTCCCAGGTGAAGATGGTGTAGTTCGCGTGGCTCAGGTACGTACAAGTCAAGGACTGGTAACTAGACCAGTTGCCAAGTTGTCCCCTTTGCCCCAAAACTGAGTTATAAATAAGCTATTTCTGGTGGGCGGGCTGTTGGGACCTGTCAACTTTGTACTTAGGTTGTTGTTATTTGTGAACTGAACCTTATTGACTGTCTCTTGTGTGACTCTTACCCGGAACTTAGCTTTGTTTTTTTTTTTTTTTTTTTTTTTTTTTTTTTTTTTTTTTTTTTTTTTTTTTTTTTTTTTTTTTTTTTTTGTGGGCTCGAAGAGTCTATCGGGCAAGATGGCGACCTAGCCATAGTTCTAAAACGTGTGGTATTATCGGTGGCGTATGGACGTATTTACGCCGTATATGTTCGACGGAACAAACTAGTTGGCCAGATTATGGAGTAGAAGCTTAGCTCAGGACGGTTATCTGGACAGTGACACAGACATAATTATAACTAGTGTTTCAGTACAAATCAACCTTTATTCAGTGATACATGAAGCGTTTTACCAACCAAACTTAAATAAACACTGCTTCAAGTACTACTGTTAATTACCAGACACAAACACACACACACTCTCTCTCTCTCTCTCTAGTAGCAAAATATATCACAAGTTCGAAATACATTACAGTCACACGGGCCCAGCACAGCAACGACAATCTATAATAATGGATGCTGTTACTACACACATGATAAAATTAATGCCATGGTCAATATAAAGATGTACAAGAAAACAAAGTTTCAAAAACATTTAATGATCTTAATGAAAATCACAATTTATACAATTTAAATAAGAATGGGAACATTGTATCATGCTGCTTGAGATGAATAATGGGTTTGCCTAAGAACAGTAGCTCTACAATGTGGTTTCCAATTTTGTGGTGACTTTTCTTTCAATTGTACTTTACACGGTAGTTTTTTGTAGCTAAAAATGTCACATTTTTATTATAATGATACTATGAAGAAGTGTCTATTTTTTCTCATCTTGGGTAAGACGTTTTCCTGAAGACATTTTTTCTAGCTGGTATTTCGAAAAATGTCTTAAGCAAGTCTTACAGTTTATTTTGGCCACATACATTAACTTTAAGTACAGTAAAATCAACACTCTGTTACAATGCTAAGGCAATACAATAGCATCATTGGAAGATCAGTACAGATTCTGAAAAACATTTAAGAAAACCGCAAAAATGCATTACAAGCTTAATAGCTGTGTCCAAGAAATTACTAGTACACAACTGTAAGAACATAATGCACATAATTTGATATTAGTGAATAAATATCATGAGGTAAATTTTAATTACAGTACATTTTCTTTACATTTCACAATGTATACAATATTTAAATTATTTATTATTTGCCCATAAGCTGAATTTCACTTCTACAATACCAAAGAGTTTCAGTTGCTTAAGTTAAAACATGCATAGATGCATTTAGAAGGAAAAAAGTCTAAGTAACGACATGTTTAGCCCAACTGTCTGGAAAGAGGTTGTTTACCTGGCTAACTATTTGTTTTAATTTATTGTTAATAATTAAGAAAACATCCTCAATTTTAGTAATATGTGAAATCACAGATATATATAACTAATTTGGGTAGTATTTTTTGAGTCACTACTATCATAGTATCTTAGGAAAAGTAATTGAATTCCAGTACTTAAATTTCTAATTTCTATTAACAATAACAGTGATAATCTTTTGAATAATTCTTTATAGGATAATATTTCCCCAATAAAATTTAATTTGCTTAAGCCCCCCTCACTTTTATTTTTTATTAAACTTCATATGAAAATTCAGGACCTCCTAGCTATAAATAACTGTCTAAACATTATACCTCGAGCTTACATATCACTAATAAACTCATGGTGGAGTCCCCTACAATAGGTCTGAGGGTGAATTCAGAATTGAGAAATTTAAGCCCCCATGTTTTCAATTCAGTGGAACTCTGATATAACATTCCCACTGATTACATTTGCCTAATTTGTATGCTACCCTAATTTAGTCTCAAACTGTTTTATAATAGGAACATTCCCCTTTTAAGGTTTTTTCCTTTCATTAAGTTTAAATTATTTTTATCTCTTGAGAAAATTTATAACAGGGTCCTATTGTACAATGAAAGCTGCTATATGAAAGGTACACATCAGTTTCACTTGTACAAACACACTTACCTTCTTCTTGCGATTGCCACTTTCCCGTGCTACTGTTTTCACTAGCCTCACCAACTTGTCAATGAAAGTCTGCTGACGTGTGAGGAAAGCTCGCCTTTTCTGCCACTCTGCATCACCCCTTAGCAATGTCTGTACAAACAAAAAGAACATTTTGTGCAAATAAGTGTATTTCGAACCTTTTTAAATACAACCCACTGGCATGCTTTAGCAGTAAAACTTCTTTAACTGAAATCTCAGGTTAATGCAACATTCTGAAGAAGTGTTTGCACTAACTACAAGAAGTTTCTGAAAATTATAGGCTGTATTTTTCTAAAACACAAACATTCTTACAACCAGCATGTACAACTTATTTAACCAATGGATTCTTGTTACTGTATACTGTTTTACAAATAAAACTAATTTTTAATTAACATGAATACAGTATTAACACCCAAGTTTGTATCTCATTCCAAAGCAAACAAAAACCACTTAGTATTAATGAGAACTTTATCTTAAGTAGATCTGTATTAACATTTTGACTCAACCCCGCCCTCTCCCTGGTGGGTTGGTGCCTGTGTGCAGTGTGCGAGAAGGCACCCGACGGGGGGGTCGGACTAGCGCGCGCCTCGGAGAGTGAAGCCGAGGGGAGCCGAGCGCAAACCGCACGAAGAGGTGGGGGAGGATCTTACTTATCTGGGGCAGGTTTCTAGTCACTCACCTGGTTAAAACAACTCTTTCAGCAGCCTCTGTGTCCTGTCTGACAGAGGTCGAGGTCTCGGGCTGGACTCGTCACGCAACTGTTGTACTCGACGGTGTTGGGGCGGCGATCCCTTGACGGGAGTCTTGATAGGGCTAATAACAGGGGGCGGCCTCCGGGCCATGCGCCGCAGAAGTCTACTGACTGAGTCTGGGTTGCGCTTCCTCTTGCGGACTCTGCGCGGAGGCGGTGCTTGCTCGTCGTTTACGGGAGATGAACTACCCTGGCGGGCTTGGAGCTCACTCTTACAAAAAGCACTGAACGAGAGCTGCGTACCCCGTACCTTGGTTGGCGACGGGATGAGCTTCGGCGACGTTACCTGTACGTGAGCTTGGCGATGTCGCTCCTGAGCGGCCTTTGCTTTTAACAACTGAAGTTCAGGAGGCAGGGATTTATTAAGGTGCTGCACTTGTTGTGACATTGAATAAAAGATGGAACTTCAATAAATGACTGTATTCCGTGGTTCACACTATACAACACTGAACAGGGTTTCTCGTATCTGGAGAAGTTACACAAGTCTTTAACATGAAATATCACAGGTCTCTCATAACTCGGAAAATACACAAGTCTCGTAAAATACACAGGTCCCTTATAACTGATCACTCTTAATAACTCAAAGTCTCGTTTACGGTTGATGCTAACCACGTGGATGCTGCGCGATACTGAGCGACACGGATCTCGGCCTTGTGGACCGGCGGAACTTTCCATAGATAAACTAGCGCAACTTCCGCTATGTGCCTCGTGGCTGAAGTAGCGGTAACAGAATGCAGGGTGTGTTCCCTTTTACGCGCGCGGCGCGGAAACTGAGTAACAGAACCTCCTCCTTCCAGTCTCTCAGCGTGTGAGGTAGGTAAGGTATGGTACAGGAAGGTAGAGGTCTCCCTTCGCAAGAAGTCGCTCCGGGGATGGTAGAGGTCTCCCTTCGCAAGAAGTCGCTCCGGGGATGGTAGAGGTCTCCCTTCGCAAGAAGTCGCTCCGGGGATGGTAGAGGTCTCCCTTCGCAAGAAGTCGCTCCGGGGATGGTAGAGGTCTCCCTTCGCAAGAAGTCGCTCCGGGGTTGGTGAGGGTCTCCCTTCGCAAGAAGTCGCCTCGGAAGCAAGAGGTAGGACTCCCTTCGCAAGAAGTCGGCTACCTGGGAGGGTTGAAGGTCTCCATTTGCAAGAAGTCCTTCGGGGAGGGTTTGAGAGACGGGAACTCAGAGGAGCTGCCAACAAACTCTGAAGAAACTGGGCGAGAGGCGCCCCTTATATACCCGAAGTTAGGGGGTCTGGGAGGGAATAAGTCCCGTTAGTTGGGTGGTAAGATGGCGGCGCATGCGTGGCCGTCGGCTGTAGAGCAGGCGTGCCAC
The DNA here is from genome assembly GCA_003012365.1 of Medauroidea extradentata. Classification (NCBI taxonomy): domain Eukaryota; kingdom Metazoa; phylum Arthropoda; class Insecta; order Phasmatodea; family Phasmatidae; genus Medauroidea; species Medauroidea extradentata. Next base: position 29,351 of record PNEQ01002277.1, on the reverse strand, counting down.
CTCAACACTCACATATTTCTCACACAAAAAAATCTCTACTTCCACAAAATTATAACTTTACCGTCAGGTCCCACTCAAAAAAACGATGCCGTAAAAATAGTAATAATACACAAGGATTAAATACATACAATTTCACTACACTCAATTTACATTTCAATATTTACGTTATTTACGTTTTTCTCAAGTTGCATGAAAGCATGGCCATCTTAAAGTTCGTTCGTTTGTTTACATACAGCGTGAAAACATTTATACAACAAAAAAACACGTGGTTTCCATTCTGGATTATTTTACAATGCAAGGTAACCTGTATAGACTAATATTTACATACAATAGGCATCGGAAAAATTACATACACACAATAGCGTTGTGCGGACCTGAGGGCGGCGTGCCTGCTTAGGCCTAACCTCAAAAGGGACAAGCTCGGGGGGCGAGCGCAAAAGAATGTAATAGAATCGGCGGGGCGTCAATTTCACTGCAGTAAAATTCATAGCAAATTAAGGAAAAAGTGTCTTAAATTTATGTTTTCTTTTTACAAGTTTGATTGTACACTTTAATATGATATATGTGAACAACAAAGACCTACCTGGCAGTTTCCCACTTAAAACTACTGTACTACTGGTTGAGTTGCAGAGAATGAGTCGAAGCCAGTGCAGAATTGCGCACCCATGCTCAGGATGATATTTCTCTGCCAGAGTCCCCTCTCCACTGAATGAACAACTAAGCAATCGAAAGGAAGGCTACCTGGGTAACCAAACTTCACTGTATTCTCTCCCCACAAATCTGTCCAAGTTCCGTAACACCTTTGTATGTGTACAGCACGTGGATTCATTTATGTCATGTCTGAATATTGAAAGATGAATTATATCCTGTAGTTGTACATCCTGTTGATTGATGTTTACTCCTAAAAAGAATTTTATGTACTCGTGTTCTGGTCCACTACTGTCGTAATGACTGACTGGTAGTCTTTAAGAGCTTAAAGATTAAATTATGTATAGAGATGAGTTAAGCTGATGTGAAATTGTATTCTTTGATACTCAAACCAATATTACATTACTGCGAGGTCTAACGTCCACTTGATAATCAAACCATGTATCCTTCCTCCATACGTCAACAATAACATTGCCACATTAAAAATTCTATGTGACTGTTACACTGCAACGCTATTGTACAGAATCTGACAAACAGGCATGTCACAAGTGCAAAAACAAATTACGAAAGTGGATTGTAATTTCAATCAGTGACAATACTTGAAGAAAAAAAGCCTATTACTCTGTGGTTAACAATCCAAATAATAAAAATAAACAAAAAAAAATTTCAAGGAAAAATTTTAAAAATAAATAATTTTATAACCAAGGCAGAGATGTGTCAACACAAAATATCTAAGACAGTTTAAATTAAATTAGTAAAAATTTTTGCAACCTGGCCCAGACACTGTATTCAGCCACACAGAAAAATTATCATCTTAACTGTTTAAGTATTATGACTTAAAATATTAAAATTCATGCTTTGTAAAAATTATCAAATCTGTTAATATGGAAAAAGATTACTGGTATACAATATGTTATCGAAATGGCCCTAAAAATATTTTTCTGCTAATTACACACACCTACTTAAAAACGTAAGTTCAGAATGTGAACCACAAAGAGTTAAAGAGTTAAAAAAATCTAACTGGACAAAGAATGTGCTGGAAAAAAGTACATAAAGTATAACATAAGCTGATAAACACACATGTATTACATGAATCACAAACAATTTTTCGAGTATTGAATTCTACAATGACTTAAAAAGTTGACTACTTGTGTGCAAGTCAAAAGAAAAACATAGGAAAAATTTATACTTTTGAGTTGCAACAGGTTCTGTTTAGGTTTTTTTTAACAAAATCAACAAAATTTCCATTTACTTAAAAAATACATTCGCAAATTTTGTAATACGCAAGCACTCTTATCTTAGTTGTTTGATACTAGAAAAGAAAATTAAATTATGCTATACAACTAATTGTGTGTACAATAAATTTACACAACTGAAAGTCCACATTGGTAATACTGTATGTATTATTATTTACCAGGATTTTAATCACTGTTGAGGTTATTAGACAAAATCTGTATTTAGCTTTTGTCTTTTAACAATAATAGTATTGATACTTGCATCTTTTAACTGGGCACCTACCCATTCCTAACCTATGTAGCCCTACAAATTACAATTACATGTTCAAAGTCCAAGTAATTTTCATTTATTTCACCACATGAATTACACATATATGGGTCTACATAAGCAAAACAACTGCAAAAATAGGCCAGTAATAGTCAGTTGTAAATAAACTAACTCTGAATACTTGCGTACATAATATCCTGATTGTGTTCACATTTTAAAAAATTGCCTGATAAAACCACACATCTCTGTGTTTTAGGGCTCACTACAGGCTATAACAACTGTGTCACATTATTAACATGCTCTTATTCTTGTAAAGTTCAACTGGAGTTGTATAGGTACATTCACTTTTTAATTATCATATAACTGTATGAAATTATTTTTTTAACCTCTAAATTCACGTAACGCACAATAATCATTACTGTTGTACAAACAAAATTTAGCAGTCCGAAATACGTTACTGTGAATATGAATAAGTGGAAGTATACTACGGGTGTTCGTAATTTATATAACTTTAATAGCTGGCCTATATAAATTGAACATAGCACTGGAAAGTTGTGCAAACACAAGTAAGTCTCAAGTATCCACTCACCTTTTGATGGTCGATGACGGCCAAGTTCTGCCGTTATTTCCGCGATATATACAGACATGGTAAATGTGACTTATTCCCTTGTAGGTTTGGAAACTAGGCCTACTAAATTTCAGTATAACTACACAGCCACACGAACCAACCCTGACAACCCAAAGAGAAAGAGAGTTTGCTAAAATCTCGCATGTCACTTCTGTTACACTTATTTACTCAGTGCTTTCATGCTCGCTATGCTTATGGTGATGAACGTTCACCTCTTTCTTCCTTGCAGTTAAAACATCACCCAGGGTGTCTAACCCATCCAACAAAATTCAATAACTTTTTCGGTGGCTTATGGGGACGGAAAAAAAGTTCTTGTGACCTATGTATTTATGCCTAATAATCACTTATAACGTCATCACAGTTGCAAAATTTAACTATTTTCAAGCACTATAAAAACAAATATTATATATCTTTTCTTAGGTTTCATTTAGCTCTCTCTCAATTTCGAGCAGTTCTTCCATTTTTTCTTCCAGCAGATTCTCTTTTATTAACTCTAGCATCTTGATATCGTGTGCTACTCTCTTCAACAGTAAGGTAGCGCTTTTACGAGAACACTCTCAGGAACCGTCAAAAAATCGTACAAATAAAAAAAAAAGTTAAAACTGTTAAAAAATATGATGGTGCACGTTGGAGACCAACATTCGGCATGTGAACACTACTACATTACACAGATTGTCTAGCCTCATTTTTTTATAAGGCAAAAGCTTATTCTTTGCAGAAAAGGCCTGACAACTAGAGTTACATGCTTGTCTTACCGCCGGCATATGAAATCCCCCCTTCCCCCTCCAATGAAAGCTAGAGTTACACGATTGTTTCATGGCTAGCAGATGACCGCCCCCCCTTCCCCAACATACATTATACTTTCTCAGCATGGGAAACAACTTCCAATGCCTTTCCCGGAAACTGTTCAATATCTTCACCACCTTAGCGAAAAAATGACCAGCAGACATCCAACTTGTAACCTTCCTCACTTTCACACCTAACGTCTGTAAAGATAATCTCTATTACTGTGCGCACAACATGATTTTTCGTACCCCACCTCAGGGATGCCCACAAGAAGGAAATAACTGTGCAAGTTTCGCATTTAGAACAACGACAACGTGATGAAACAACAACCAAACCTATGTGACAAACCCACTAGTTGACTGTAATACAGAGTCTATATTTTTTTACAGAAGTTATAAAAACCCTATTGAGTACAGTAACACAATTCCTTGCCATAATGTCACACACAAAAAAAAGTAAAATTGAACATGCATAGCAAAACCTCTCAATAATAAACTCTGTAAAATACAATGAATGCATAACCACAACAAGTGTACTAGAAGTACACAATGGCTATTAGTAGACAAAGTAAGGCACACAATGATATGACTAACCTGAGAGAAAGTCTTCATGACTGTGAGGTACATATCTCTGACCAAACTGTCTTGTTTCACTGCTGGCTCCTGATCTTCACATTCTATCAGAAGATACCTGCACATACCAATACTACAATGACAATGACCAACACATGCCGCAAAATTATGCATTGAGCAATATGCCTGTTGAAGAGATGAAGCTTATTTTATTTTATATTACTGTTTACAGATGATTTGGACAGTAGTAAATATTTAAGTGTAGTTCCTCATCTGCACTGAAGACATTTTAAAATGAAGGTAAATGTGCACATAAGGGAAATTTAAAATGCACATTATAATAATGTAAAAATAAATAAATTTAAAATTAGGAGTGAAAACACATTTCAAAATACTTTTTTTTTTATATATACTGGCAAACACAGTTGGGTACCGTATTTACTCGCGTAACTATCACATATTTTTGACCAAATTTTAGGCCCAAAAAATGGGGTGCTGCCAATATGAGGGGTTTTTAAAAATTACCTTCTAAATTTTTTTGGTGTAGAATATAACAAATGTACATTTTTTTTTCTATATTTACTCGTCCATAGCGTGACCATTTCTCCAAAAATAAAGAAAAAGATTTTGTTGGTGTATAGTAAACATGGAAAAATTAAGACTATAAAATCTTGTTAATCCATTCATATGCGTCACTCAATGAAACTCGTTTAAAATTATCCCGCATAAGAAGTTTACATTTTACGGTTCATTACATGTACGCTATTATTTCCCGTGAAGTAGTTTATAAACAAATCCGATTCACGCTTAAAACGTCACAACTCTCCAGACGCCGTTACGTTATCAACAGAGCATCATCAACCAGCGAGCGTGACTCATCATGTCAACAGCGCTAGCGCATCAACCAGCGAGCGTGACTCATTGTGTCTACAGCGCATCAACCAGCGAGCGTGACTCATCGTGTCTGGTACCTAGATGGTCGGTTCTGCCGCCACGTCTTACAGGCACGAAAAACGGAGGATCTAGTCGTGCGTGCCAACGCGCCGCGCTTCCGATCGACATACGTTTGCAACGGTCACGTTTTGCAGAGATCACTTTTTTTCCATTCTGGCTAAGATGTTTTCTCACCGAAATCCATAGCATAACCTGATCCCTTGGTAAACGTCTTAACAGAGTTTTACTGTACTGTGTCCCCTGTTGAAAAATATGGGGTGCGGCCATTATTCGGGGTTTTAAAATACTGCTTTAAGCCTTTCAAAATAATGGTGCGGCTATTATGCGAGTAAATACGGTATTTTTAAACAGAGTACAGTGAAACATCATTTTTCAGTGGGCCAACGGGGAAAAAACAATGGATGCAGAAAAACTAACAACTGTAGAATTTGTCAATGAACATACAAAATAATATACACAACATCAAACTTGATGTACAACTACACTTTAGGGATAGCATACCAATAAAACACTAATTTAAAGCAATTTGACCACAATGTTTTGCAGCATCCAATCACTATTCGCAGGAAATTTTGAGTTTTGTTACGTATTTTGATCATCTCATTCAATGTACCAACACTTTATATGGGTTAAGCCATATTGTTTTGTTGGTAGAGATACGTAAATACTCAATGCTCTAAAAAAGTAATTGAATAGGAATGTCAGTTTACAGCAATTAATAACAACAAAACGCAAACAATTTTCGTAAAAAATATACTATTCTGAGATGAAATACTCTTCAATAACAAACAAACATATTACATCACTCTTCCAACCTATGGATGTTAAACTGGCTTTAGAATGGATCAACAAACCCATCTGTAGAAAACCAATATGACATCAAGTAAAGTAGGGGTACTGTCTATTGATTGTCACAACTTTCGATTTTCGCATGATTTTTGTGTTGTTTTTTTTTATTATGGAGTGCCGACCAAAACACCTGAAATGTGTAATCATTGTTGCACCATGGATTTGTTTTGATTTATGCCACATACTATTGTTTATAATGTTGCTGACTGAAAAATATGAATATATTCACAATTTTTTCATCAACTACTTTAAAAAGTAATTTTTTCTGAGGAAAAGTAGCAATTCGTACGATCGATACGGGAAAAACAATCCTTTGAAGATCAATAATAATGGACATTTTTACCTCAAATACAAAGGTATTTTGCCAGGATCATGGAAAGTATAATACTGTATGATAAATATGGACATTTGATACATGCAAATCTGATAGATGTTCCACTGTGTGTGCGCGTGTGCGTGTCCGATAGATGTTCCACTCTGCGTACGCGTGTGAATGTGTGCATATGTATATTTTTAGGATTGTACAAAAGTAACTTATTTCCCACGAAACGAAAGTGAAAGAAAATGTACAAACTTTCGCGAAATCATAAGAAAACAAAAAAAAAAATTCTTACCGCACGACACCGGCAACTACACTGCCAGATCGGCACGCTCGAGTCCAAGGGCCAGCCGGTGCCGGCACAGTGACAACTCCTGTCGGCCGGCCGTGATATTGCTAGAGATCACACTCAGTTTAGCAATAACTGCACGCTTTTATGAATTATGTTCACGTTTACGTCTATATAGGTATTGATGAAAGTGTACTGCCTATTTTATAAACATATTTATTTATACGTATTCGGTCAAAGCTGTATGTAAAATGGTTGAGCCCAGTGCAAGCAGAGTCAGAATGTTTGACGGTCCAAAACATTAAAAAAAGGTCGGCTTACAATAGAGTAAATACAGTAATCTAATATCGGGTACTAAATTTTCAGCATTTTTTTTAGAAAGTGTCTTATTTCACTTGAGAAAAATACCGTAATACAGATAATAGCTTATTCATGCGACTAATATTTTATAAAACTTTATCCCCCATTCCATGCCTAATTTAAGAATAAAATATAACAGGCAGATTTTCAACAACTCAATTAACATATTTATGTAAAGAAAGTTAATTTATTTCAATATTTTACTAAAAGTACGATACTTTGCTAGGGATGTGTGAATAGTGATTTTAGTGTTTCGAATAGTTTTTGAACGAATATTAACTTTTTCAAATATTTTTCAAATCGTGTTTCTTCAAATTTTGGTATACATTTGCCAGTGCATAACCTTGCATTTACAAGGAGATTTAAAAATGCACTTTTTTTATTAATATCCCATAAGCATAAAAATTTAGCAGATTTTACTTGACAACATTGAACACAATCAAAACATACTGTATATGTTTTTGTTACTTTGTATCTGTTCTTACAGCAATATAGTGCTTTTTTCTCAGTTTTCTTCTTTTATTATGTTTGTGAGAAATCACAAAATTGTTTTTGTAAACAAGTGCTTATTACCGATGGCACTGTTGATCTAGTTTACTTCTTCCTTACATGTACATATAAAGATAAAAAAGAAAAGTACTTTTCTGTAATATTTTTGGAAGAATTTAACTACAGAAATTTGAAAGCTAATTTAATATGTAGTAAATTATTACAATACTACGAAAAATTGGATCTTTGTATGTAGGAAACAATGTAATGCTAATGACTAATCATTTTTCAAACTAATTTTGGTAAAATAACAGTGAAACTTCCTGAGTGTTTCAAATTTGGAAACAATGGTAGAACAGTTTTATGGAAATTCTGATTTTCAACTGGCTAATTATGTAACCAAATAAAAGTATCAGTGGTAAAAAAAAGTTTAACCACAGTACACTCACATTAACTACTTCGTTCAGGCCTTGCTTACTTACAAAAATGTTTACAAGGTCACAATATTAGTGATGCACAAAGTTCTAGTATTCTAGTATAAACCACCGTAATTTCATCCAAACGAATACCTTGGATCCGCACTTTCAGCACATTAAATTCGGAATTGCAGACTACACAAACATCTGAAAATTATGTTTCCCCACGTTTTGGCCATTTTAATTTGTGTTCCCACTCTTTGCAACATCTGTAAGGATACAAAATATTTTTGTTTCTTTAACAAAAATAAGAACTATTAACTTCCTCGCAGCAAACATTTTATGTCAATACACGGCACTGTGTTAAATGTAAACAAACAGCATTAAACACCTTTTCATAGATGTATACACGGTAACTACGTAGACATCAAACTTTCGCTGCTGAGATCGCGGTGTTTTCGGTATTAGACAGTCGACGTGACCACCCCTGCTGCCATCTTGTGTATATCGAAAGTTTCCGTTAGCCCATATTGCTACTCTTCGAGTGCCAAGTTTACATTGATAAATGAGTATCTGCGCGAGTATATCTATGGCCACGAATGTGACTCCACACGTGAATATGTAAATATTTACGTTGAAAAGATACATGATTGTCAGTTCTTTCCCGTACATTTATTTTAACCTTTAAATATCCGCGAAAACAGGAAAATCAGTTAAATTATGTTATGCTTGTAAGTAGAAATAGCCTTGTTACCCACTCAGATTATTTTAAGAAATTGTTTAAAATTCACTATTCGAAGTTGTTTGAATACTTTGAAATTTGGGTATCTGATATTCATTTTTCGAATATGAATAGTACAGATTTACTATTCCAAATTTCGAATATTTGCACACTCCTATACTTTGCGTACATTCGTTACCCCCTAAATATTTGTTTAACGTTTACAAAATTAGAAAAATTTATAATGAAATGACATGAAAAATAACGAAAAAGTCAACGAAATCGCCTCACCTAAATTGACGAAATCATGATACAGTAATATTTTCAATGAAAACAGGTGCTTCTAGCAATCAAAAATTCATTAAACTCAATATAATTTGTTATTACCGTAACTAATTTTGACAGCTGAAATTCTTTTTGAAATGAGAGTAGTGAAAATTCTATTTTGGTTTCGGTACACCGAACATTTGCACAACCCTAATATTTTTACTTCTGTGTGAAGTGTGTCACACAATTCTGACTCACCAGTAAAAATAATTGGCCAAAGTAGAGTTCTGGCAAGCTCTGTATATAAGGAATGTAGCAAGGTCAATCTCTTCGTCCAAATCCTTATCGCTGCCCACAGTCTCCAAATTCACCAACCCATGCACAAAGTTCTCCCCCAGAGAACTGGACCGCACCACAGGACTGTTCTCCATTGCAGTAGCCTGCTGGAAGCTCATGGACTTCTTCATCACACCATCTGTATCACTACTGAACACGCACATCATACTACTCTATACAACCATGCATTCAAACCATACAGTGAGCAATAAAAAATTTTAAATGTGTACCACTATACAAAAGAAAGCAAACAATTATAAAACAGAATATGTATGTTACTGATCACTAGCTCTTTGAAGAAATTTGAAAAACAGATTTCTACAAAAAAAAAAAAATAAAACAAAATGGTACACTACTGTACATACATTACTTTAAAACCAGAAATGCTAGAAGAGTCTAGTGCGACATTAAATACATGGTGAAATAAACACGAGACCAATTAAAGTAGAGTTTCTTCCCTCATGAGAATACTTGCTTTAAGCACACTAACTGAACACACAAGTAAACTATATGATAATGGTAGTTTTGAATGATGAAATGAAAAAATAGTGAATCAATTTTCATAATTATTTTACTAATAAGCCAGACTTTTGTAATCAAATTCTTAAATAATGGCATTAAAAAATATTTATCCTCAAAAAGTAAACACTGTTTACTGTAAAGGAAGCATACGCTTCCCCAACCTAATTTAAATGTATATAAAATATTTTCTTTTCTTCTCCTTCAATTTAAATATTTAATTACAGGTACTGTGCCTTACCCAATTTGCTTCATCAGGTGTTTGGGACAATACAACAGGATTCAACAATTTAGTGTTCAGAGGTGCCAACCATTTACCAAAGCTTTCAATAGTAATTTTGCGAAAAATCCGTATTTTTCAGTATTTTTCCGTAGTGAATGTATTATCTTAAGCCCAAGCTACATTGACAATAAAGTAGCCGTATAGAAATAACCGTAACCGCACCGTAAGAAATTGACAGGTTTCCATCCCTCTTACGGCGGCTAAGCAGCGGTACGGTATGTTATAGCATGCATCTCTGAAAAGTGTGTGTTCAATTTTTACGGTTATTTCTTACGGCAATTCTAGCGTGGCCTTTAAATGTGTAGGCCCATACACAACTACATTACCTATTCGTCGGTAACTTCGGCATTTGTTGTTGCATCTACAGCATCACTTAATTATAATATATTTTATCCACGAAATTTCTAACTTCAAAAATGCTTGACGTGTTTTTACCGTAACTGTATTGACGGCGGCATCTTTGCCACCGTGTTTACACTGAAGTCACAACTGCACGATTCACAAAACACGTGTTGTTGAGATACATTTGAAGCACTTAAACGTGTCCACAACAGTGAATATTCTAAACGAGATTTCTCAACACTATTGGGTACACAAATAAATTAAATTCAGTTTTCAAAATTTAAATATAAAATATAATAGGGAATTTTAAAGTAGTCTTTTGTTTAGTTTCCTAGCTTGTTTGGCTTCAAATTGACCACACTAGCACTAGACATTTAATTATTCTTGCTGATATAACTTTTTCTTGCATTTTTCTACGTTTGGCAGTTGTTAGTCTTTTATTAAATTTTCCTGGTGAAGTGAGTAACTTCCTTTGTTGCAATCTTCTTCAGGCTGTAGGATTTCTGGCGTCAACACTGTAGTCAGACCGTCGGCTTCACGGAATTTCTCTGTGACAAGTGATGGACACATGTTGGTCAGCTTCCAGAGTCCAGTACTATATAGTCCCACCCGTCTGCAATTTTTGTCCCCAAATAATTATTTTATGTTTAATTTGCGTTATTTCATTGTCAAATTTATAATGTAACAGTTGTAAACCCTTTTAAATGATTTTAAATGATATTTGTACCATTTTCAATACTTCAGAACTCGACGTACCCCTCCGCAGAGGCGTGCTATAAACTACCACGTTCTTTGCCATGATACCCAGTAGTAGTCGTCGGATGCGAGTGCCAGTAGCAGTTGATGACTAGCACCAGTTGTCAATGGTCACGAGTGCGAGTTGAATTCGGTCGCGAGTGGATAGTTGTTTTGACCTCACTGTGAACAGTCGTGAAGAGATAGTGGAAAGGAAGATGCGTACAGGTCTCGAGGGCGCAGTGGAGCTGATCTTGGGAACGGTGGAGAAGAGGCCAAAGTTTTTTTTGTATATATGTAGTATGGTGACTGACATCTGGGATTAGTGCCGGAACTGTGGTCCCATAATTAGGTCTAAAATTTTAGATTTTATTCTGTTAAAAAAAAGGTGATAATGGTTTTGTGTGTGTAAAGTCAAAATTGGAAATGGTAGCTGACCGGACACGATCTCATGAACTTCGGGAATAATTGCTTTTCTCTTTTCCTTTTCCCCTGCCCTTGGTACTGAGCGGCCATTTGTAAACACTGATAAAAGACAGGTGGAAATTTAATGTTTTCTTAAATAAACCAAAAGTTGCCTGATTACATGAGTTTCACTTAATAAAATCATCTCCTGTGGTAACTGGAGAGATATAGAGTGAAAGTATACGCCTCCAGATCAAAACCGCTTATCTATCCGGAGTTATTGAAATAACCTAGCTTCCACATTCAACAAGTGGCGGCACCATCTAGGACGATAAGCGGAGGCGCGTTACATTTCTGTACATTCAGTATTTAATGATGAGACAACAAAATTCTTTTTTCTGGTTTATCCATATTGTTAGGCTTGAAATTTTACAAAATTTAAGGTGTCCATTCAATCTACAATATTTTTTTCCCTCGCAATGTTAAACTAAACAAACAGCAATTGATAAAGCATTACATTGTATGTATGTATGTATAGGCTGTTCGGGATAAATTGAGCACTCAAAAAAGCCCTGTTAAAGTTATATTTTCAGCAAATTCGTATCTTTGTGCGTGTAACGGCTAACGAAGGGAAATGTCTAACCTCTCTGGACACATCACTTGACGGTTGCGCGTGCAAGATAAATTGTGCAGTCAGTATATAAATCGATAGAGTTTGATTTTAAAAAGTTTTAGTTACATAAAATACAATTATGTCGATTTCCGTTGATATTTTTCTGTATTGTTATATATAAATAGGAAAATACGTGGAATTATATTGCGTAATTTCGCTGCCAACCATACAACCAGTAAGGCAACTTCGTTAATGTTGAATTATATGCAGTAATGGCTAGTGATATTTTTCAAGGTTAAAATTTTAGTGCTCACTTTTGTGAAGTGTTCAGCCACTTCCCCATCTTGTTTAAATATTTATAGTGTGTTTTTATTTTCTTATTTAAATTTATATTATGTAAATCTTTCTTAACATGCTATATGCCATTTTCAGAGTGAGTTTGTCAGGTGTCCGGTATGATACAACAGAATTCAATAACCTAGTAATTGGGGACATGTTAATTTAAATTCATCTTT
>PNEQ01002277.1:0-15802 GCA_003012365.1 Medauroidea extradentata | reverse complement strand
GCAACGAACAAGTGCTTCGTATTTATTTCGTTTGTTCGGGCATGGTAACGCCGGACATCTGACTATTTTCCCGTTTATTTGTGTGTTGACCAAACCGTCAGTTGTACAATATTCATGAAGCAAGCTTAAAATGTAAAAGGTAAAATAAAAAAATAAACAAGCAGTTGCCTTATTACGTGAGTCTAATTTGCAATACCATAATAATAGTTTCCGTCTCCTTTCAAATGACTAAACTGAGCTATCCGGTGCACTTCACCACATAACCTCAACGCCAAGTGACAAACCATAACAATAGACCACAGCACCAAGCAGCAGACGCAAGGACGCGTCACAATATCATCATCTTCTGCTTAATGTATTTAATGAACTGCAGCCATGTAACATTTAAATTTCTCACACCTACTTAGGATCAAAGCAATTGAGAACTGAAGCATTGAGAAAAATATGGCGGGAATTGAGAATCTAAAGAAAAATTGAATCTTCCCATTTCTAGAATTTACCCTTCACCCTATTTGCATGTTAACAGTTTCACAGATGTGTTTGCAACATTGAACTACACGAAATTACAAGTTATGTCTCTTAACATAATAACAAACATTGGATTTTTTACCGAGGTGTGGTGCGTTCCACTTGAGTCTCCTCTGGAACTGTAGGCACAGTTGTCTCTCTACCAGGTAACAGCTTGGAGTAACCCTCACGTATTTCATCGAAGTTCTCGTACTTTAGTGCTTGCACTAGCTGCAGCAGGTATAGCAGCAAATCCTGTGTTACAGAATTACTGTTTACACACTTATGTGTGATAATTCTTCAAAATTATATCAGAAACCGAGATCATCAAAAATAGTCATTAAACGTATTATTAATATAATACAGTAATATTTCTCAATAAGATATGATATGGCAACAAAGATTATTAAATTACGCTTGAATCAATTGTATCTTATTTTTACAGTTTCTGTGGACATAATTTTTTTAAAGCATAAATAGGAGTATTTATCATAAATTACTAAGTTACATACTTTATTCAAAAAATTTTATACTGTGTACCATATTTTTTCGGAGTAAAACATGCATAATATAGATGACTTAGTTCTCTAACAATAATTTCTTTCATTATATACCGTATTTACCCATGCACCACCCGCACCAAACTATTGCACCGCACCCCCACATTTTCAAAACTTCCCCTATACTTTTCCAATTCAATTGCCTTTTGTTCAAAAACGTAATTAAGTTACACTAAATGTTATGGGCATTAAATATGTGAACAACATTTTAGAATTAATTTACACCCCAAAAGTATAAATAGTGCTCAGTACCACTTGACGCATTGAAAGAAGTAATGGTGGAAAAAGGCTGGATGGTGCACTGCTGCACGGTACACAAATCTCTGCATCGCAGCAGCGTGTACGGCACTCTGTCTGCAGTTGTCGGTACTTAGAGATTGCACTGTACTGTGGCACTTTCTGGTGCATTAATGAATAACTATCAGTCTTGGTTCTCCACGCTACCACAATGCAGTGCTGCAAGTGCCTAGATGCTCGCTCTTCAGACTGGTTGAGTGAGACAAAGGATCTAGGTGCACTCTGGCTTGGCGCCGCTCTGCACCGTCCAGCGTGCCGCAAGCTCAGCACATCTCAGCAGGCCAGCAGCCACCGACACAGGTCATTGCCTAGGCTAACTGTAAAAGCGTATTTACTGCTTAAAACCTATAATCTGTTGTTAAAAGGTTTCACACCTATTTTCCCAAAACAATAAATCGTTCCTACAGTCTGTAATGTATGAAAAACCCAACATTTCCCGGCCCTATTTATACAAAACCCTTGATTTCTGTGTATGACCCACACCACGATTTTTTAATTTGGCTTTTGAGAAAAAATGTGCAGGTGGTACATAGGTAAATTGGGTAGTTCTATGAAACCATCCCGATTTTTCTTCAAAAATTAATCCACATACTAAAACTAAATTACAAGAGTTTAGAGCAATGTATATGAAACTTGCTTCCTTGAGACTTGACAAAAAATATTTCTTGCATAAGCTGTATAAATGAGGGACCATGGCCTTAACATACTGTGTCTAGCAAAGAGGCTTGATCAAATTCGTGTACAATTCCTGTACACATGTATAAAAATTTTTAAGTATCAGAAATCAAAATGAAAGAAAGATGAAAACACTATTACAAATTAGTGTTATTTACTCGAATATAAGGCCACTTTTAATCCAAATTCTAAATTAAAATTTCTCATCATTACAAAATCCCCCCCAAATGGCAAAAAAACTGCCACACAATCATGCACAATTCCCACACACTTAAAATTAATTTGCAAATTGTGTGCTTGACATCTTGTTGACAGCCATGTCACATGCTATGATAAACAGGTCATGGTCATCTCTGCATTTGCCTCGAGTGATTTTGTGTAACTATATAAACTACAATCACGACGGCCGAGCTGGAAATTGAACCCTGGCTCTACCGAATGTAGGTAAGTTCAGTGATTCACTACCACCTCACCCTGTTAGTATATAATGAAATGGCTAATGTTTCAACAAGATTAATCTTACCAATTGTTACAGAATGTTAACTGGGAGCTACATGCAAATACAGGAAGCCCAAAGTGTAATAGATCTCTTGTATACCTCGTCTGGAGCTTGTTTCAACCTGGTCACTGCATACCTCCGCACGGCCTGATGAGTAAAGTTAGGACTGAGCAGCTCTAGGGCATCCTCTACATCCATAGGAGCCCACTGTGGCAGTAGATCTAGAGCCTGTCTGGCTTCTGCTGCCAGCTTCCAGTTGACACACTTCAGGAACTTGGTCAGAGCCTACACAAACACTAAACTATTCACAACAAGTCATTTTATACTTCTGCTCATATGACGAACTCTTATTTAGTTATAAAAAAAATTTACAACTTTGTATTAGAAAGAAACCAGCACATGTACTCAGAGGTACATACTTGTGGATAGACACACAAAGTTGGACGTAACAATTTTTCTCACGGATGCACGAGTGTGACGTTTCGCTGGCTAAGCTAGCTTCTTCGAAAGAAGACATGTGTCGTCCCACTTTGTATGCGAGTCTATGCATGAGTACCTATGAGTAGTTCAGAATAAAGTGAGCACTAAAAATTTAACCTTTGAAAAATGTCACTAGCCATTACTGCATATATTTCAACATTAACTGTAGCACTCTTACTGCTTGTATGGTTGGCAGCGAATTTACTGAATACAGTTCCATGTATTTATTGTATTTAAATTCAACAATACTGAAACGAAATCAACCCAAATCGATATACTTGTATTTTATATACTTAATAAATTTTATTTTCTATCAAACTATATACGTGCCTACCAACTGCACATTTTATTTTACACGCGCAAACATCAAGTGACACAGTCAAAGAGGTTAGACTTTTCATGTCGTTAGCCGTTACTCACGGAAAGATACTAATTAGCTGAAAATAGAACTTTAGCAGGGCTTTTTGGAGTGCTCACTTTATCCCGAACCGCCTATACCTGTGAATACTTGTGTCCACTTTGATCTAATATTAGGTAGTATTTTGTAGTCTACCCGCCTACGGTAATTATTAAAAGACACTCAACATGCAAAATAACCTCTTAGTTACAATCGCTAGAATGAACATTTCATGCATAGTGTTTACTGGTGTTTTTTCTTGTAACAGAAGCACAGCAGAACATTCTCAACTGAGTGGTTTATGCCTACTCTTTCATTATAGTAGGTAGATAGGTTACATTAACCTTATTGTAATAACAGTTAAAATTAAGAAGGAAGTGTTTATTTATAACATTTTCAGTGACTCACTGGCCCAAAACATAGGAAGATAGTTAATTTGAAAATTTGATAGCAGTTTAGTAAGAAGTACTGGGAATTATTGGAAATGTCAGACAATTCACTATGAATTTGTTTTACTCGTCTCCGCTACCCACAAGTGAATATCAAACAAAAGAAATGCTGTAGCAGAGTTACAGGCAGAGGTTAAGAGACTCCTCCGCCAATTACACGATCTACCATAACATATTTGCCATAATTATCTACACATAGAGACAAAGCTCACAGCTCATAACACTAAAGGCTTATAAGAGCATGTGTACCTTCTTCTGGTTGCTGAGGTAAAAGCGGAACTTCCAGACGAGGTCCTGTTCTTCGATGGTGAGCTGCGTAGTGGAGGGATAACCTACGATAGTGTTGAGCACATCCCTCATGGTAGCATTGGGCTTGAGATCCTTGTCGGACACACCGCTGCGCAAGCTGCGAGCCAACTTGTGGTGCTTGCTCTCCACCAGGTTCTCCTGTGGAGCACACACAGTCAGCACGCCCCAGCAGCATCCCCACGGCACACTCACCACTACTGAACAACTAGCAACTCTCAGCCCCAGCTGTGACTGTTCAACTATCTGCATGCCAGCATTGTGCCAGAAATAACAATTTCACCTGCCCCCACGCCCCCCAAGCCTTCTGACCCAACCTAGCACTCAATGTATTTTACCCTCATTCCTCTGCTGGCAGTTTAGAACACTAGCACGAGAAGCCATAGAAGACACTGAAGATACCCGGCAAGACAAGGAGACACGAGAGAAGTCACACAAGCAGAAGGGATTACCAAGGCAATCAATGGAACAGGTCAAGAACACATGCTGGGTTTATTAACTCACATAATGACATCACGCAAGCTGCAGAACAATAGATAACGCTTACCACACAACGTTTTGTAACTATAATAAAGGAGTTAAAATTTTAAAGATCATTTTTTTTCCTAAGTCATTTTAAAAATAACATTTTTAATTTGCAAACAGTTGAGTGCTGTATGCATGAAAATTGGTATTTTAAAACAAACATACAAATTACAAAACTAACTAACATATATTATTCTGACCACTTGACCACAACAAAAAGCATGGGTCCCTCCCATGGAAATATTTTACTTTTAATGTGCAAAATGGTGATACTTAAGCAATTTTTAAACCCTAACATAAAAGCACAGTGGGCATAAATCTTAAAATAAATTAGTTATACAGGCTACAGTTAAAAGCTAGGATCTTAACAATTTGTTATTGGGCAATCTATGTTCAATTCACTGTAGGGTCGACTCAGCTTTTCGCATGTGGAAATCAGGCCAGACAAGTCTGTTAGTGGCTTATCTTATGGATTTTCACACCAGCACTGCTCCACATTTTCATCATTCACCTTCACTTGTACTCACGATCTCACTGGTAAGAACGAGCCAAACTTTTTTACTTCAATTTACCTAGTGTTGTGTAAAATTTTTCAATTATACCAGTCATGGGAACATGCAGCAGAATCAGAAAATAAATTTTTCCACAACCATTCACTCCCGAATTGACTGACATCATGGGCCATGTTATATATGTGTGTTATTTTGCAAACAATTGAATGTACACACAAAAGATGTTCCAATTTTGCAATAATGTATGTTGGGGATATTTGTAGCTTACAAACATTTTTTTTTGTATTTTCTTTGTTGGTGGTAACTTTCATTGTGTTGAGTTGGTATACGTGTAGTAGTCAAAATGGCGTTGTGAGAATAAAGTGCAATTTTTCGTGATGAGTTTCAATCCGGGAGTTTGCGTTTTATTTGTGCTATCCTTCACTTCAAATGAGTAAAACTATTTTGGTCCTCCGGGCCGGATTGAGATGTGTGCAACCAGATTCGTGTTTTAAACTGTGAAACTAATACAAAGTGCTACATTACCGCGTGCGCGCGTGTGTTTCAACGGTCGCCATGGCGCAGCAAACAACTGATTTACAATTAATTGTATTTGATTACGTTATTGCCAAATTAGAAAAAGCTAACCAGTTGTTAAATGAAGCGAAGCAAAATACGGATAAACTTGAGTTTGTGATAGTACTGGATGAGGTATCGTTAAAACGAGACGAGTTTTTAGCGAATTACTTTGCTTTGATCGCTGTCCCGCCAAAACCAGAGTCCAGATCTTTACAAGGTATCAAAGATGCTTTTATGAGCTTTGAAAGTGTTTACCGGCATTTGCGTGTTCAGTATAACAGATTTACAGTTAAGCTAGCCGACATAACCTCTCGCGGGCCAGATACAGGTACTCGTTCAGTATTACCACGTCTACCTCTTCCAGGTTTTTGGGCAACCATGCTGAGTGGGCCTCCTTTTCAGAGCTGTTTAAATCCACGATCCATCAAGATGCGTCTCTATCTGATGTCCGGAAGTTGCACTTTTTGATTGGATGTCTAAAGGATGAGTCTAAGGAATCGGTGAGTAATCTACCAATTACTAACGAAAAATTTAATGTTGTGTGGTCGGTCAGTGTTGGAAAGGTGGTACAAAAATTTGTGTGTTACAGCCACATTACATGTTCAGAATATATTACATCTGCCAAGAGTTGGTACCAGCCCTCCAGAATCATTGTTAAATTTATCAGTGGTGTGTATGAAAACTTAAATGTCTTGAGTGTTAAATCATTCCCAGTCTCTGAATGGAGCTTTTTATTGTTAAATATTCTTCTTGAAAAAATTGAACCTTAACTTCGCCAAGAGTTTGAATTGTCTGTTGATCAAGATGTGCCAAGTTGTGAGTCCTTGTTAGCATTCTTGGAATGTTACGCCGTGACTAATGAGAATTTACAATTAGTGAGCACACGCAGCATAAAGAATAAGTTTTCAGCACCCAGTATAAAGGTTGTTCCTAAACACATACAGAGTAAAGGTACATCACTTGTTGCTGTTGTAAATGACGTAAAATGTCCCTTGTGCAAGGAGAGACACCACTCGAAAAAATATGACCAGTTTTTAGCCAAGTCTATTCACGATAGAGTCAGGTTTGTGAGGAAACAATCATTGTGTTTCAATTGTTTGAAGCGCTATCACAGCGCACTAAAGTGTATGTCAAAATTCACGTGCAGACAGAGTCAAAAGAAGCATCACTCATTGCTTCATTTCAGTCATGAATCATATCATGAGCAGCAGGCAGCAACCAAACATACAAAATCTGAGGTTTCTACTTCAGAAAACACTTAATCCCAGAGCAAAACACTACATTTGTTTAACCATCATGAAAGACAAACTACAATTTTGCTCTCAACAGCCTTGGTACAGGTTAGAGACAGCAGTGGGCAGTTTCAGATGTTAAGAGCTTTGCTAGATAGTGCATCACAGGTGTCTCTCATATCTGAAAGATGTGTCCAGCAGTTAGGACTGCGCCGCCACAAAGACCAAATAGATCTAGCTGGTGTTGGGCAGACCCCTGTGTCTGGATCAAGAGGAATTGTGCATTGTTTTGTCAAACCTAATAACTCTCAACACATGAGTTTTGATGTCAAAGCATCCATTTTGAAAGAGATCACACATCTCATGCCTGCATCAAAATTGCTCAGAGTGCTGTAAGTCATCTGCAAGATTTAAAGTTAGCTGATCCCTGCTTCAATGTTCCTGGGCCTATTGCCATGTTGCTAGCTGCGGACATTGTAAGTGATGCAATGACTGGCAGGAAGGTTGTAGGCGAGCCCAACGCATTTCATACTGTGTTTGGCTGGGTTGTGAGGGGCAGAGTTGCTTCTGATCCTGCTCCTAGTCCTTCTGTGTCATTTTTGGTAAGAGGAAATAATTTGGATGTTCATCTACAACGGTTTTGGGAAATAGAAGAAGTGCCTACCACAAGTGTACTATCAGTAGATGAAAAGAAATATGAGGAGCACTACAAATCAACTCATACTTGAGACACTGATGGTAGATATGTACTACGTTTGCCATTTAAAGAAGAACAACCAGAATTAGGAGAATTCTTTCAACAAGCGTGTATCAGGTATGAACACCTGGAAAAGAAACTGAGGAGATACCAAGAGCTTGCAAGTGCTTACACTCAGTTCCTGAGAGAGTACGAAGAACTGGGCCACATGTCACAAAAACCACATGTTCAGCCTACAGAGTGCACACAAACTCAAGTTTGCTCAAGTCCTATCACGAATCCTGATGTAGCATATATTATTCCTCATCATACAGTAATTAATGATAGCTCAACCACTAAACTGCGTGTTGTTTTTTGACGGTTTAGCAGCAGCATCAAATGACATTTCGTTAAATGATGTATTTCACACTGGGCAAAAGTTGCAAAAGGAAGTTTGTGATATCATAAATTTCAGAATGCTGCATGTAGTTTTTACTGATGACATTTGTAAAATGTACAGGCGAATACGAATACATCCTGAGGATTGCAAGTATCTGTGTATTCTCTGGCGACCGTCTCCTCAAGATGAAGTTAAATACAGTCACTTATGGATTGTCAGCTTCTCCTTACCAAGCATTAAGAACATTGAGACAGTTAGCAAGTGACGAGGGGCAAGACTTTCCCCTGGCAGCTCGAGCACTCTTACAAGATGTGTTTGTGGACGATGTGGTCACAGGGACTAACACATTGGAAGCAGCAGTCAAATTGAAGGCGGAATTAGTCGCACTACTACAATGAGGGGAATTTTAACTACGCAAGTGGACATCCAACTGTTCAGTCCTACTTGATAATGTGCCTGCATCTCAGCGAGAAGTTCTGAAGAACCTTGATCAAGAAAGTAGTCCGGCTGTTAAGGTGCTTGGCGTTCACTGGTGCCCAGAGAATGACGAATTTACATATTATGTTAATGTACCCCAATCTTTCACAACCAAAAGGGGTATTTTGTCAACAATTGCACGCTTATGCGAACCATGTGGTTGGGTCACCCCTGTTGTCGTGTGGGGTAAAATATTGTTACAAACATTGTGGACTCTGGGTTTAGAATGGGATCAGTCTGTTCCCATAGATATTTGTTAACAGTGGCTACGTTTCAAAGGAACGCTAGACGTCCTAACTGAAGTGAAAATTCCACGCCACATTTAATGGGACGATGTAGAGAGTATCGACTTTCATGGATTCTGTAATGCCTCTGAAAAGGCTTATGCTGCTGTGGTGTATGCTCGCATTGTCCACAAATCTGGAATTGTCTCAACCTTTCTAGTTATAGCAAAGTCGAAAGTTGCACCATTAAAAACACTTTCAACTCCTAGGCTTGAGTTGCCAGGTGCTTTACTTCTCTCCAGATTATGGCAGTGGGTGAGTAAGATGTTCACTGCTAAGATTCATCCTATGAACATCAACATGTGGTCAGACTCTTAGACTGTTCTGTCCTGGTTAAGGTCATCACCGCACAGATTTAAGCCATTTGTCACTAACAGAGTATCTGAAATTCAGTCAACACTGCCATCCAGCTCTTGGCGCTATGTACCCTCAAGTTGCAACCCAGCTGACATAGCCTCGCGTGGTGTGTTCCCCGATGAATTGATAAACAGTGAAGTCTGGTTTTATGGTCCTAATTGGTTAAAGAACTCTGAAGATACATGGCCTGTGACTAAAATCCAGACACCTGACCTGACGGATACTACTGAGTGCAAATGTCAATGAGCACAAGTTTTAGCAGTTCAAGAATGTGATGTTAATTTGCTGGCATTACTGGAAAGGTTTTCTTCATTCTCTAAACTCAAGCAGGTGAAAGCATGGATACTTAGAGCTAAATCAGCATTCATGAAAAGGTTTCATTGTAAATCAGAGTGGTTAAGTGCTGACAAATTAAAGGTAGCATTAACGTTTTGGATTCGAGTTGTTCAACATAACCTTTTCTCAGAAGACTTAAATTACTTGCTAAAAATGAATGTTCGAAGAAGTTACGGCACTTGCACCCATTTCTCGATCCTCTGGGAGTCATCAGGGTGGGCGGTCGTTTGCAGCACTCGGCGCTACCTGAAGAGAGCAAACATCCTATACTTTTTCCACGAGGTCATCTGTCATTGTTAATTGTAAAACATTATCATGAGGAGTATCTCCATGCTGGACCTCAAGCAGTACAATCTCTCGTCCAAAGACAATTTTAGATATTAAGTGCTAGACAGATTATTTGACGACATGTACATCAGTGTATTAAGTGCTTCAAGTGTTCAGCCAAGGCTCTCACACCTCTCATGGGAGATCTCCCTGCTGTGAGATTTTCTCAAGTACGTCCCTTTCTGAAGGTCGGCGTGGATTTTGCAGGACCATTTTCAACAAAGCGAACAAAATCACGGAAGGTTCCAATAGACAAAAGTTATCTGTGCATTTTTGTGTGTATGTCAATAAAAACAGTGCATCTGGAAGCTGTAACATCATTATGTACCGAAGCTTTCCTGGCAGCTCTTAGGAAACGGTTTGTATCATTGAGATATACCCCACCTGTTACATGTTCTGACCAAGGTACTAACTTCATTGGGGCAAGTAGACGTTTGAAAGAGGTTCATCAAGCACTCTTCACTGAGCCATCATGGAAGGATATGCAAGCTCACCTGCAAGATTTCAACATCGTGTGGCAATTTAATCCTCCAGCAGCACCTCACTTTGGTGGACTCTGGGAGGCGGCTGTTAAATCAGCCGAACTACATATGAAACGGATAATTGGAGATCAAATACTTACCCTAGAGGAACTTGCAACCCTTTTCGCTGAGATTTCCGCTGTTCTGAACTCCCGTCCGTTATGTCCTTTGTCTTCAGATCCGTCAAGAGTTTGATGTACTTACCCCTGGACACTTTCTTGTGGGAGCTCCTCTTGTCAGCCTGCCTGAACACGACCTCAGTCATATTGTGAACAATCGTCTAGGTCGGTGGCAGTTAGTCACCAAGTTAAAACAAAGCATCTGGAAGCGATGGAGTTCAGAAAACCTCCATAACTTACATCAGAGAACCAAATGGAGTGCTATGGTTCCCAATCTGAAAATTGACACTTTGGTGTTAGTGAGAGATTCTAACCTACCTCCTCTAAGGTGGAAGGTAGCCAGGGTGATAAAGCTTTACGCAGGCAAAGACGGTGTGGTTCGAATTGTCTTATTGAGAACTACCAATGGTGAACTTGTAAGACTAGTTACAAAGTTGTCTTCCTTATCTGTTCATGATGACTCTTGAATTGTTGATAAGACTTTTGTCAGGAACCTTTGTTTTGGTTAAAGGATTGTTTACTTTGTTTTTTTCTTCCCCTTTTTGTGGTATTGTGTTGTATGTTTTGTAAGACCCTCATTGTCATTTAGGCTTACGTTTGTTGGAAAATGTTCCATTTTCCGGTGGGCGGTATGTTGGGGATATTTGTAGCTTACAAACATTTTTTTTTTGTATTTTCTTCATTGGTGGTAACTTTCAATGTGTTGAGTTGGTATACGTGTAGCAGTCAAAACGGCGTTGTGAGAATAAAGTGCAATTTTTCGTGATGAATCTCAATCTGGGAGTTTATGTTTTATTTGTGCTATCATTCACTTCAAATGAGTAAACAATGTATATAATTTAACATTGTTATTTTGTAGTTTCTTGAATTTATTTAATGAAAACCTATAATTATATTGTAATAATAATAAATTCACTTGCAATTGGGCAACCATCCGGTGGCAAGCTGTAACCTCCTCGTCAATCACCTCCCTCCTAAACTTTCCAACCCTCTTACCATCACCAACTCCTCTGAAAGTAAATTCCCGTCCCTCACCAAACACTTTTGCATAGTGTGAAAAGCGACCAGCCTGTGCTTGTGATAAACTTTTTCAATATAAGTCAATTGTATGTTTTCTATGATTTTGACTTTGAGTCCCTGTTGGTGTTTACATTGAACAAGTGGTGCTAGCCAGTGTTACTGACACTTCAGGACCAAGAGCTAGTCAGCCGAGAGTCAATTAAGTGTAGGGTAGTGGATATGATGCTTTTATTAAACTCAGAAGTCCCAGAGTGTTATCGGGCCACCCAGCTTTAGTCTGTGCAAGTCTATGGCCTGTAGATAATTCAATTACTAGTTGTTATGCAATGGCAAGTTACAGGAATATTTTTAGTAAGACTTCAGTATTAGTTGTTTTAAGCTTAATGATTATTTAGGAAAAGTCTTTTGGTTAATTAATTTTAGTGTTATAATTTTTCTGAACAGGATATCACCTATAAAACCCACTCTCTAAATGTAAAGCCGCTATTGGGCCTGGCAAAACAGTACTGTAAGAGAAAATCACGTCTGGATGCTGCTATTAATTAGTCTTTCATTGTAATATTTTAATATCAAATAATGTGCTCATAAGCTTTAAGTTCAAATTATAGCTCTCAGTTTTCTGGTGACGTGTGAATTTAAAATAAATTTGTCTTGTGTGGACTTTTCTGAAACAGCATAAAAATTCAAGCAAATTTGGACTCTTCAAAATTTTATTTGAGATTGATGTTTTAAAAGATACTGCAGTTGGAAAGTTCTTGGTGTTTAATTTAAACATATAAATGAGTTCAGTTTGCCCGGCTGTGGTGCCGCGGGGGTGACACCAATAGTGGTTCACAGAGGGTACTAATATTTTGTTATTGTAATAATTATGCAGTAACATAGTGAGATACATCATTGTGCTCAGCAGAATTTTGCCAATTTTTCTGTAATTTTAGTTTATCTAAGTTTACTTAATTTGCATCCAGACTGATAACTAGAATTTACTAGAATGATCTAGAACATTTACTGGAGGGGATGCCATTGCGGCTACCCAGGCTGGCAATGTTCTGGGTTGTCGAGGGAGACGCACGTGTGTCGCGTGGTGTGAACTTTGCACATGGTAAGAGATAAATGAGCTGCGAGGTGCGGGCGGGGACCATGGAGCCGCGATGGAACGCAGTGAAAAGACTTTCTAGTAAATTTTCTTATGAATTGATGCTGAATTGTTGATGAGCACTTACGTCGATCTCAACCGCGTGGCCTGCACACTATCAGTTACAGAGTCAGAGGTTATCTTTTAGTTCACCACGTGCTAGCTTTCTTTCTTATTTTTTTATTGTTTCACTTGGTTCAGTTAACATTCTGTATTATTTTATGTTGACGTGGAAGCGAAAATAATGTCTAACAAACAATGTAAGCGCTGCTGTTTTTTTTTTTTTTTTTTTAAAGAGAACAAAAAAATGGGCTGTTGTTTGAACCACGCGTTCATTGACTATCGTTCAGTATGCGTCCACCCTTCGATACCACGTAAAACCCCTGAGATAAGAGCGTAGCTCACCACTGAGACCAGAGCAAGTATGAGAGTTTGTAAGTTATCATCTGGGTATTATAACGAGGGAGGCCGTACCACCACAATAGACTGCTTACCTCACAATGTAATGACCTCAGTGCAGCCTGGTTCGTGGGGATGGAGAAGTTTTAAATTAAAATAATCAAATTTAATTTCCTAATTTATTCTAAACTTTTTACTAGGGCTGTGCAGAAATGAAAATTTCAAGTCGGGAAATATTCGGGCGGGAAAACATTTTTCTTTCGGGAAACGGGACGGGATCGGGAAATTCTTAATTTTTTGGCCTTTCATAAAATACTGTATGTTTTTATACCTGATCAACACATGTCTTTGCTTCAATAGGTTTAATACAAAGTTCTAAGTAGACTATGTAATTAGGTTTAATAGTTGAAATTAGGTTTTAAACATAAACTCAAGAAAAATTACCACCCTGTTTAAATCACTAAGCCTACAAACTTATAACTAAAACAAACATTTATTTTCATGAAGAAAAACAAGTTCTTCTATGTGCTCAACTGAAAGAGATTCCCTTTTGGGAGATACTATATTTCCAGCTGATGAAAACATGCGTTCACTTGATGCACTTGTCGCTGGGATTCCAAGGTATCTTGTGGCCAACTTGCATAAATTAGGGAATAGTGTTGTGCCCTTTTCACTCCACCATACAAGAGCATCTTCATGCCTTGGAATGCACAGCATACTTAAATAATCTGACACTTCCACCGAAACATCTCGATCTGAAGCACCAGAAGCTGCTGCCAACTGATCAAATGTTTGCCACAAACTGCTGCCTTGTCTTTCATTTGAATCTGTGACAACGTCTGAATCTGGGGCTCCTATAAAGTAAAGTAAATATTGAACACAATGTTTATATTATTTCATAAAGCCCTTAAATTAAAAAAATTCACACATATACATTTCTTACCTTTCACAACTGTTTGTGGTACAACTTCTTTAATTTTGTTTCGTAAATGCTCCACTGCCAAACACTTCTCATCTGTGGGAACCACAATAGATTTGAACCTGGGGTCCAAAAGCATAGCAGTGTAGAATGGCTCACTTCGCTGATATAATGGGAACTGTGATTGAAGAGCACCGAGAAGAGATTTCGCAAACATGATACCTGAGCCAACTTCGCCACGGTGAGATTCAAAGTAGCGGGAAAGGCAATCTTACATGGAAAAAATTACTGGAATAACCATTGATGCAGTGGGAATCCTTTCATCGCAAAGTTCACTTGTAGCTTGATGAAGAGGCTGCAAAATATGAACATAACTTTGCACTAAACGCCACTCGTTTACTGTCAAATTGTCAACATCTAGACTAACTAGATGCCTTGAAAGTGATTCTTTATTTTTAAGAAATCTTTCCAACATGATATATTCGGAATTCCATCGTGTTGGACAGTCTTGGATTAGTTCAAGGCATGGTTGATGCAGCTCTTCTTGAATTTTGTGTAGCTGTACATTTGCAATAGCACTGTGTTTGTATCTACCCATGATGGAGCGTACTTTTTTCAGTGTCGTAGCTATTCCTGCAGTTTGCTGCTTGGCATCTGCCAAAGCTAACTGCAACGTGTGTGCAAAACATTGTACGTAAATGAGATTCAGCTTGCAAGTGGCTACAGCTGCCTTCATGTTTCTAGCATTGTCTGTAACTATGTATAGTGGTACGTTTTCTTGCTTCAGTTTCAAGAGACCCCACCCATTAAAAACAGTGTACAGTTTCTCTGCGATGGCATGTCCTGTATGCGATTCAGGAAAACTGTAACATCCCAAACAAAATCTCTTCATGCTGAACTTGTCTACATAATGACATGTAAATGATATAAATGCATCATTGTTACGTGAAGTCCACAAGTCAGACGTGAATGACATTGCTGTTAAGTCAACATTTGCAACTATTTGTGATACAGTCTCTGTCAAAACTCCTTTAACTTTACTGTACAACTCTGGAATCACTTTTCTTGTGAAAGTTGACCGGGATGGCACTTTGTATAATGGTTGTGCAGTATGCAGGGCTTTTTTACATATATCGTTTTCCACGACAGAGTAGGGTAGCATTGAATCTGCTATCCATTCACCCAACCTAAGAGTAATTTCTACTGCCCTTGGGTGAGTATTTTGCCATTGGAATGTGTTCTCAATTTTGAGCTGTTTGGGTACATCTGTCCGGACTGTTTCACATTTTGTTTTTCTTTTTCTTAATTAGATTCATTTAGAAATTGTTGGTTCAGAATGGGATGTAGGGCTAAATGTCTTATTAAACCCGATGTACTACCATAAGTCATTTTCAACAATTTACCACACTTCAAACATTTCCCGTAGTTGCCAATGTCAGATGCCTTACTAAAGTACTTCCAAATAGTTGCTTTGGAGTAAGTTGGCGACGTACTCATTCCTGTAGCACCAATGTTTGAACCCACAGCACAATTATTGTCTCCCGGAGCATCATTACTTGAGCTCGCAACACCTTTGCTTGTTCCCGCAACGCTGTCCATTGTCTAATAAAAAATTGCGCAATGTTTGTTTAGATTTTGTTTCCCTAGAATGTACACATTACTTGATGTTCCCCCCCCCCCCCAGTTTCACAGTTCTAAAATACCTATTATCATTGCCGAAAATATACACAATATTTAATTCGATCCTTCCGTAAATGAAGGCTTTTATGAAATAACAACTCACGTAACGCACCTAGCTAAAAAAAAAAAAAAAAAAAAAACAGGCCGAAAAAAATTGT
>PNEQ01002276.1:15115-40190 GCA_003012365.1 Medauroidea extradentata | reverse complement strand
TTTTATACCATGTAAACGTTCCGCCAACTAATTATATGATTAAATCTTTGCTTTTATTGTGTTATGCACAGACAATTCATGTATCAGAATTAAAATAATTTGTAAATTAGGTACAACTTTTAATTTTTTTTATAACGATAATTCGTTATAGCGATAATTTTTTATGACAATATAAACTATCGTTATAGCGGACTTTTACAGTACATTAATTTTTGCTGAATTTTTTTATTTATATACTATTCATTAACTTATAACTAGTGGAACACAATTTGAGCGTCAATCTTAATTAATTTGTGTGAAAAAGAGAAGTTAATTTTCTATGACTGAGGAATTATTTTCAATCAACATGTAAATGGAAGAAAATTTTTAATTTTGGACTGATGCAGTTTAAACTGAAAATACCAAATATACAAAATCATTATGTACTGTACATGTATAACCATGTGGAATGCTTGGTGTTTGAACTTGTAAAGTTTGTGTATATATTTAGTGACTTGATAGTTGTTCGGCATAGACAGTACAGTATTGTACATTCTCGGATTGAGTTAAAATTCTATTTCCAACGTGGTATTTTGAATCTCCCGCCTCTGCTGCTGTGCAGTTAGCAGCCTTGCAGAGCTTGTGGCTGGTGGCGCTAGTGTGCCAACCTGGAAGTCAGTCGCGCAACCAAGATGGCGGTAAGTGGTTGTGCCGGTAGCGTGGCTCACCTTTAATCGTAGAATTGTTTGTTGTGGATATTGCATCCGGCTTGTATATAGTCTTTTTCGTGTCCATGCAACACTTAGCTTCACGTTTTAAAAAAGTTTAAAATGTATAGCACAATACAAAAATGTGAATTTAAAGTGTATAGACTAACGTGTGAGTAAAAACCAGAAATAAATTTTTTAATGCGTAAAATAGTTTTTATAAAGTTGAATGTAAATGAAAGCCAGCAAGATTTCACTTAACCTACAAAACTGCGTGAAATGCAATTTCAGGTCTGATAAAGTTCTCAGCAACCAACCTAAATGGATAAAACAAATATTAAAAAAAAAATTCTGTACAGTACTACCTAAATAATAATCATCAATGGTGTAACACTCCAAGAATACATTTATTTTTTACCTTGCATAAAGTCTTAAGTTGACACCACCTGTAATGTTAGGTGTTGGGGTTCAGATGTTAGGTAGGTAGTACCTATGTTAGCTGATGCTACAGAGCTATGGGTCTATCTGCGGCATAGGGACTGCATTATGTCAGAGGTGCATGAATTGACCTCACAAGCTGGGCGTCCCCTGCATAAATGGACAATGTCCTTAGTCATCCCTGGAAGGTGCAGCGAGTGTGTGGGCTACCAGTGGTGGGGTCGTCTTATCCCTTAGGGATCGAGGCAGTGCTTGCTTTCTGTGGTTATGCTGATCTCGCTGCCTAGGAGTAGCTGCAGGAACACTCTTCTGATGATGTGGGCACAGCATTGGCAGTGGCCCTCTAAGGTGTGAAAAGCAATACATTCAGATGCGCTGTCAGCTGGAGCTGGCTAGCAGGTGGGCAGATTGATAGCCGGAGTACGGTCATGAATCAAGGTGGATTAGTGTGTGGGTTAAGACGCAACAAACAACCTCCAATGTGCTACAGTCGGTATCCCTGGCAGTCTAAGTCAACTTCTACTGAGCTGGTGATCCCAGTGTCTTGGCCAAGTAGGCGACAGCATTGGAGTCGCTCTCTGGCTACCTCAGTGTGTTGCCTGAAGGTGTCAGTCGCAGCTAAGCCCCTGGATACGGCCACTATTTTCTTAGCGGCTTTCTGCTTGCCAGTACAGTGACGCTACATCAGTACGTATAAGTTGCTGGCAAAGTGAAACAATAAATACTGTATTCCCATCAGTTGCCATCAGCATTGTCAACAAGGCTCCCAAAGTGGGCAGTACTAGATCAACTTCACTACCAATGTTAGCAGCCCTCCTAGGTCCCAAGGGGACTGCGGTGGTAGAATGGTCAGACCATTCCCCTCTTACCAAGGTGATCAGGATTCAGTTTCCAAGGGGGTTGGTCCCCGGTTTTCACATGTGATAATCATGCTGGACGATGCCGTTAGTCGGCTGGTTTTTTCTGGGGTCTTCCATTTCCCCCATTCTTTCATTCTGACACTGCTCCATACTCGCCTCATGTCACCCCTCAGCGCTAAATAAGTACCTCGATGTTAAGCACTGACCAAAATCTCTCACTCACTCTAGGTCCCAAGTACTACTCGAGATAATCTGGAGCCTTTCTGGTCTTCCACCAGAACTTGGGGGTTAGGCTTAGGCTTACTTGGGAAGGAGACCCGAGCCCTAGACTGGTGATCTGGCTAGGCGAGTGCCTGCCTTATATACCCAGGAGGGTGGCTGAAAAGTACAGTTACTGGGTGGTGGAATAGCCATTGGAGGAGTGGAGGCCATCTGCTGGCTTGCAGGCTAGCCTCCCCAACACCAACAAATCTCTTACTACTCTGCAAAAACTATGTGAATGCATTTAAACTTTCCCGCAGGTCTGCAAAAATGTCAGTATTGCCAAGAGAAAAAATATAGAACACAAAGTAAATACAACAAACTCAATACTATTTCGTTTAAATAATTAATATAGTACACATTTTATCTTTCCAAAGTTCACATTTTGCAGCCTGCAGTGGTTAACTCTGTGTCTATGGTTTGCTTACATGCCATCTTTGGCGGGCTCAAATATACAATTACAAAACCCGTAAATATAAACATCTCAAACCTTTGATTTACGGAATTACGGCAAAATGGCTCACAAAAAGAATTTAAATGACCCCTTGGGCACAAACAAGGTAGACCTAATATTCTTACATTTAGAAAATATTGGGTCGCACGTGAAATATATTATGTATAAAGTACCTATAAGGGGTGCATCAACTTGATTATAAGAAGTTCAATTTGCCTAACCAAAAAATGATATCCTAGTAAAGATGCATGGGATGACAGTTTCCTTGAGCAGACTAACTATGTATGTTTAAACTTGAGGTTGGAGACTGAGAAAGGGCATTGATGGGTAAAGATACTGGAGTGAACTGACAGGATAAGTCTCGGGATACAGGCACTCTCATATAGTGCCTCCACAGCACAGGCAAGCAAGGGGAAGGATGGCTGGAGCAGAGAGGAGTGAAAAGATAGTCCCTCCAACACTGCTGAAGTGTCTACAATCTGTTGGTGATAGAACAATTCTTTAAAGTGAATACTGTTATGTGTCTTTTCTTCATCTATAGACATAAAATGTATTACTAATACTATACAGGATGAGTCAGGAGGAAAGGGCAATATTCTAGGACGTGATAGTACTGGTCATTGTGATCAAATAAGTTCATGTTAACATGGGGTCAATATGTAACGATTATCGAGATACCCTCGTTTGAATGAAAAACACTGAAAACCTACATGTATCATATTGTTTTATTTTTGTGCTTTTGTGTTCTCGTATCAGTGCTATACACACACACACACACACACACACATATATATATATATATATATATACATATATCAGCTGTAAGTACGTACCTTAAAACTTGGTACAGTCAGGTGCCGAAATTGGAGTGGCAAAATGAGCGAGAATTAAGTGCACTAATAAACATGAAAGGATTTGGCAACAAAATGGATAAATTAAGACTGTTGTGAAATACTGCATTATGTTTGTTATTAATTTTAAGTCAACCAGCAATGCACATTCTATTATAACTGAGTTTAAAATAATAACTATAAATGTGGGGAAACAACCACTCCCATCTAAACCTGTGATTGCCAGCACCGCATATATTCAGAGTAAACAATGTGACCAAATTGAACATTCACAAGCACTCACCCTGAAAGAGCCCCAAGCAAACACCCTGCCATCTTCCAGCAATGCTGCAGAATGAGAGTCACCTGCCGAAACCTGCACAGCAGGAGCAGGGAGGCTTACTTTGCCTACATTAAATTCTGAACCTTCTTCGCTTGTGTCACGCCCTAGCGCCCCGTCATCATTGCACCCAAACGTAAAAACCTGCAAAAACAATCCACAATTCAGCAGTTAAATGTTTCACTGATTTGGGTATGTTGTCAGTAAACTGGGTATATGTGAATGTGACTCAAGAACAAATTGTCACAGATAGCTAAAAAAATTTCAATTTAAAGAAATACAAACGCCTACATTTCCATTCAAATAGTTTCATGATTCACTAGAAGTGAAATTTATTGTTTAGCAACTAAAACAAGTCTTTAAACAGAGTTCTTTAAAAATTGTGTGACAACATCATAACGAGTGAATGAGGCTGCTGTGTTGTAGTGGTCCGAACATTAGCCTCCTACCAAGGTGACCCAGGGCCAATTCCAGATGAGGTCGGTCTCTAATTAAACATTCAATTCTTCTCTTTGAAAGAGTTGTGCAATGAGAGTGTATGAATGGGTGTAATAATTTTTTGGACATACTCCATTACACTGCAATGTCCAAAAAAAATTTACCCAGTTAATTCCTCTCACTGAATAAAATAATAAATATGGTATAGTTGATCTCTATTAAACTCATTCCTTCACACATGAGGTAGAATAAAAATAAAACCTACTAACTATAATAAAAATATATAATTAAATAACTTAGCCTGTGTATAAAATGTTAGTAGGCATTCAGACGTACCTCACCATCTTTATTGACACAGACGGTGTGCATGCCACCAGCACATACTTGTATGACAGATTCTAAGCTGGACACTAACGCTGGCCGCCCACGCTCAGAGATGCTGTCTCCCAAGCCTAACTGGCCCACATCTCCCTGACCACAGGTCAATACCACACCTACATCCTTGCTCAAGGCTGGAGGTGTTATGTGTACTGCTGTTGATCCTGCCACACAAAAACAAGTGCATTATGAACGTTTACAAGTCACTGAAAACACAGGCACAAACTGTTGAAGAGTTAAAAAATATAGCACTCATAAGTTAGTCAAAACACATTTATTACAACTTGTATACCAAAGTTACTTGGTGCCATTTCAAATAACTTTTGCGAACATTCTGCTTTCCTACAAAAAAAATTACTGTACCCACCTTCAGTCTTCTTACTCTTCTTTACTGGTGAAACGTTTGCACCCGTGTCGACAGGGGCCACAGAATTACGTTTCTTGGTAGTAAACAAACGTTTTCTGCTTGGCATTTTATGAGTGTGTACAGTATTTTGGTGTTTCTCCGTCTTACCTTCAGCAAAAAAAAACCTATAAAACTCAAATTTTTATTTAAACTTTGCTAAACCACAAGTAGCCTAATGCAAATATTTTATATACAAACAAACCATAGCTCGTACGAATATAAAATGTATTAAAACAATAAGTCAACTCCCCCTTAACAAAAAAAATTGTCTACAGAAGTAGGCTATTCCTGAGAATTCACTTGACATGAATGTAAGAATGCTTTAACATCACACGTGCTTAAAAATATGACATAATACATAAATACACTTCTTCACAAATGCCCAGCTGTCTCAACTGAATTGCATGCACAAAACACATCTTGGTACTTAGTTATGTAGCCTACAACTTAACATTCTACTCTCAGGAATTAATTTAAAGATATTTCTCATTAGAAAATTGTCACACCACCCCAGCCAGCAAAACTGAATAATTGGTTGATTATTGCAACGCAAGACTATCTAGTACTTATTGAAAGTACTAGCTCATCAACAGTTTCTAGGTTAGTTAAATTATTGTATACTACCGGTACTTTCAACTGTCTTTACGTTTTAATTTATTGCACCCAAAGTCCTTCCAAAAGTAAAAGAATAAGTGTTTAAGTTATGAGGGACTGCACCACAGTATACGCTGTCAAATCCACATAATTTACGCAAATGCAGAGAGAATTTTGGATAGTTAACAGCTATTTTGCTGAAAAACTGTTCCTCACTATTAACAAAATAACATTATTTTATTCTTTGAGAGTCAATGAATGAATTGAAGGAATGTGAAACACAGAAAAAAAAGAGAGCATCTGCTGATTTTAACTAACTTGATCAGGTTCATTTTTTTCTTTAGATATTGTTGCTTCTACTGCAATTCAGTCTAAGTACAGTACTGCTTAGTAGTTTGCTACAGATACAAAATATAATGTACAGATAATGCAGACAATGGCAACACTACTGAGCAGTAAAAGCTTACAGTAGGTAATGGATATTCCTACAGAAAGGAATGAGAACGGTGAAGGGTCAGTGGTGGATGTGGTACTAGCCAAACCAAGGAATGTGTTGGTGAAGTGGTCCTGAATGGAATTAGTCCTGTTGTGAATATAAAACTTGGAAAGATCAGGATAGCGCAAAATAAAAGGAGGGTGGTTTGGTAATATGGGCATGGTAACAGTAAGGATGCAGAAAACTTTGTGAGGGAAAGTTTTAAAAAGTTGGCTAAAGAAACATGCGTGGATGACCTGTTGGGAAAATTTAAAATGATAGCTTAATGTTATGTTGAAGAAATTTATTCCTCAAAAAAGTTTTAGTGCCAGGGTAGATCCACCATAATATGGGCAGCAAATCACCAGGGGATCAACGAAACAGAAAAGAAGTTGAAAGGTAAGATCAAATACGCAAGGACTAGGTATTCAGAGAGCATGATGGCTGGAGGAGAAGGGATCTCACCATTGAGAGGTACAGACAGCTAGGCTACGGCAGATGACTGGGAAAAGACTAAATTGTTGCAGGCTTATTAAGTGTCTGTGTACGAGGAGACTTCCACAATTGGAGCATGGTTACTGTATGGGGACAAGACGTTTTATAGAATGTTTCGCCTCAGGAACGTGTAATATAGAACTGAAGAGCAACGAGACCTCACACCAGATAGTACAGAGAATGGAGTAATAAATTTAAGGTGGGAAAGAGTTTGATAAATACCTAGAAGTGGTGTTTGGTATGTCACTAGAGGATGGTGGTGTTGGTGGTTCCAGTAAATAAGAAGGGTGTGGATAAGGGGAAGCAAGGTGACCATAAAGGAAGACAGGCAGTTGTATGAGAGTGAGTCTCACATCAAATACAGGGACCCAGGTGATGGAGAGAGATCGGTGGTGCGGTATGTGGTAAACTTCATAATAATAACTGGCTACCAAAGTACCAACATACCAAAACTGTTTTACAAAAGGATATTCATGTGAGATTCACTTGGCAGGTTTGTCTAGTTCATGGAGTTGATGAGCGGAAGCAGGTGGATGTCTGCTTCATACACTTTGAGAAGGCTTTTGACAAAGTTCCCAAATAAATCTAGATGAGTAAGTTGGCTAGACTCCTAGATGACAAGTGGGTATTGGACTGGACTGGGGACTTTCTCAGGGGTCGGAGCCAGGAGGTGAGAAGAAGGAGGTGAGAAGAAGGAGAGGTTACATCAGAGATGCCACAGAGAAGTGTGTTGAGTCATTTGTTGTTTATCATCATGGTGAATGATATGGGTTTGGCATTGTTGGCAAAATAATATTGTTTACTGACAACTTTGTTCTCTACATGGAGGTGGGCTATGGGAACAACTTGCAGGTGGATACTGACAGAACACTGGATTGGACTATAACAAGATGAAAATAAATGTGCATAAGACTAAGATAGTAAGTGAAGGTGTCAAATTTCTTGTACCTTTCACGCTAACCTCTAAGTTTACAAAAATCTGTAAAACGTGTCGTAAGGTAGTTGCTGAAATCTGCAACCTACCCTTACCTGAAGAGATCCAAGAAGATCGAAACACGAGTACGTCATTCTTATCCTTGGACGGGCCTTACGGTTTAGGATACAAATTGGGATTTCCAATTGCTATATTCCCACCATAGCGGGTGGTGTATCGTGCGGAGCACACACGTCCTAAAGACGCACTCTTGAACATGACAGATACCAACTATTGGTCTCCGACAGATTCTCACCTCTAACGGGGGTGGTTTCCGAAGTTGAAGTTCCCAAATACGGACAGAGGATTGGAAAGTCGCTGGTCTTCCTGTCTCATATTGTAATGTCATGTTCGTTTCGACTTCAGAGAGTTCTACGTCACATAGTCTCATCAGGTGCACTACGATATGTGACTGATCTCAAAATAACAGAGGTACACTGTTTCTTGTTAAACTGTGTTTCTTGGCGGTGTGTAATCGAAGGGGTCAAATTTCTTGTACCTTTCACGCCAACCTCTAAGTTTACGAAAAATCTGTAAACCGTGTCGTAAGGTGGTTGCTGAAATCTGCAACCTACCCTTACCTGAAGAGATCCAAGAAGATCGAAACACAAGTGCGTCATTCTTATCCTTGGACGGGCCTTACGGTTTAGGATACAAATTGGGATTTCCAATTGCTATATTCCCACCATAGCGGGTGGTGTATCGTGCGGAGCACACACGTCCTAAAAACGCACTCTTGAACATGATAGATACCAACTATTGGTCTCCGACAGATTCTCACCTCTAACGGGGGTGGTTTCCGAAGTTGAAGTTCCCAAATACGGACAGAGGGTTGGAAAGTCGCTGGTCTTCCTGTCTCATAATGTAATGTCATGTTCGTTTCGACTTCAGAGAGTTCTACGTCTCATAGTCTCATCAGGTGCACTACGATATGTGACTGATCTCAAAATAACAGAGGTACACTGTTTCTTGTTAAACTGTGTTTCTTGGCGGTATGTAATCGAAGGGGTCAAGTTTCTTGTACCTTTCACGTCAACCTCTAAGTTTACGAAAAATCTGTAAACCGTGTCGTAAGGTAGTTGCGGAAATCTGCAACCTACCCTTACCTGAAGAGATCCAAGAAGATCGAAACACGAGTACGTCATTCTTATCCTTGGACGGGCCTTACGGTTTAGGATACAAATTGGCATTTCCAATTGCTATATTCCCACCGTAGCGGGTGGTGTATCGTGCGGAGCACACACGTTCTAAAGACGCACTCTTGAACATGACAGATACCAGCTATTGGTCTCCTACCGATTCACACCTCTAACGGGGGTGGTTTCCGAAGTTGAAGATCCCGGATACGGACAGGGGATTGGAAAGTCGCTGGTCTTCCTGTCTCGTATTGTAATGTCATGTTCGTTTCGGCTTCAGAGAGTTCTACGTCTCATAGTCTCATCAGTTGCACTACGATATGTGACTGATCTCAAAATAACAGAGGTACACTGTTTCCTGTTAAACTGTGTTTCTTGGCGTAGGGTAGGTTGCAGATTTCAGCAACCACCTTACGACACGGTTTACAGATTTTCGTGACCTTAGAGGTTGGCGTGAAAGGTACAAGAAATTTTACACCTTCGATTACATACTGCCAAGAAACACAGTTTAACTAAGATAGTAAGGTTTACAAGTAAGAGAGGGTCTGCATGCCATATACACAAGGGAAGGCAAAAGATATCAGAGTCAGAAGTACTGTATACATGAATGGTGCTGCAGAATGACATCAGATGAAAAAAAAAAGGTGGGTGTTAGGTAGGCCCATGCTGGGAAGGGTGCTGAAGAGAGTCAGCTGTGAGGTGAAAGAACAGGTGAATTCAATTCAATTATTTTATTGTCTAGTAGACAATAGATTGTACTACAGCAATGGTACACACAGCATAGGCCTAGTCAAGGTCTGTACATACATACAATTCAGTAACACTCACAACACTTACATTAACACAAGAAATAAGTCACAAACATAACATAAACCCCTAGGAGATTACAATTCACAAACTTAGGGTAGCCTTTATACATGTGTAAAAAAAAAAAAATATATATATATATATACACACACACACTCACACACACACACACACATACAATTTAATAGCACACAGCACTTACATTAGCACAAAAGATAAAAGTCACAAAACATAACCCATAGGAGATTTACACAAAACATAAGAGATTCAGAACTCCTTAACGTAATTTTTAAGATTACAATTCACTAACTCAGGATATTTTTCAATCCACAAATTCCTTTATTGAATACAAAGTTAGAATCTACTGCAGCAAAATGGGACTCATATGTAGAACTGCATGTGCATTAGTTGAAGAAGGTGAAAAGAAGAGCAACGAAGTAGATAAAGGTTAAATAGAGAAGGCAGAGGAGGAGGAAAAAAGCTTCAGACCTACACTGATGATGTAGGAAATGGGATGGAATCTTTTGAAGAACAAGAGAGTGGAAAGGCTGGTCAGAATGTACAGAATGGTAAATACCTGGGGGTTATTTTGCAGAACTGGAAGGAGCAAGTAGGGAAAGTGGTAAAGAAGGGCAAGCAGACTCTGGGACTGTTAGGGAGCGTGCTTGAAGAGGGTAGTAGCTAGCTGAAGGAGATGGCATTGGCCACCTTGGTGCACCATGTGTTGGAGTACGTGTCTGCAGTATGGAATTCATACCATTATGTGGAAGAAAGGGAAATTGAGGATGTCCAGAGAAGGGTGGTAAGGTGGGTGAAGGGGAAATTGTGTTTAAGGTAAGAAGAATACAGAATTAAAATCTGCCCTCTGCTATGATCGAGGGGCTGGGGTAGGATGCCTTGAAGCAATGGAGGCAGATGGAGAGTTGGTAAGTATGTACTACGTGCTACGTAGAAAGGATGAAGAAAAATTTGGTGATGGGTTGGAAAATGGGCACTATAAAGGGAGGAATAACAACTGTTTGGAGGTCCATAGAGAACATAAAAGCACTCCATGTCGGTCAGGACTGTGAGATAAAGAAATCGTGTGTGACGGCAGTGTGCGTTGAGGTGTTTACTAGAATGCTGAAAGGTGCTAGAAGGGGAAACTAATTGGAAGAAATCCTGTCATAGGACAGTAATCCGTCTGCGGGTGAAGGAGTATTATTAGTAAGTGGGGAATTCCAAAAATCCAAGTGTATATACAAACGTTAACCTCAGAATGTACAACTGGAAAGCATTCTCAGGCCAGTTATACTTCTAAATTACACTAATGTAAAACTGAATCACACACCTCCCACACTACTCTACGTGCCGCTATGAAAAAGAACACTACTAAATATCATTCATAAATAAGTACCTTCAGTCTTAATATTCAAGGGTTAATAAATCCCCATAAACATTTTATTCACTAAGCTCCAACGACATAAAACACATGTTTCGTTAGGGAAAAAATTGAAAATCCAATTGTTACCAACCAAAGCTCGAATCCTATAGTTGACCAACTAATGAATACACATTGTCCCTACAAATAAGGCTTCCGAAAGTTAGTGCTCCGATTAAAACGAAAAATTTAATAATCGATAGGTAGCGTACAGAGCAAAAATATGGCTGTGTATGTTTTTATTTGAACGAAGTGAATTTACTGATTTAGGTAAATGTGTATTTTTATCGTTGTAGATACTTGCAGAAAATGTCTCTTGAATCGATATAACTGAAATACAGTTAAAAAGTCGATACTTATCGCCGAAACCCTACACAAAATAAATAAAAAATCTGTGATACCAAACCAAAAAGTACCAAGGAATACCAGAAACGGAGAAGGTCGCAAGACGCAAAAAGATAAAGTCCTGCTATTACGGCATTCTGTGAGTAAATAGCGTATTATTTTATATTTATCCTCAAAGCAGTTTAAGAAAGTCAAGTGGAACCTTCGCAAGGAGACGGGCATTTCAGCAAGACATGCAATTTTCTTTGCGTTTAAGGTTAAAGAGAGAGTGGAATAAATCTACATAAAGGAATGAAAAGTTGGAGGAATTATGGAATGTGTAGGACAGTCCTTAATTATCTGCGAATTTAGCAGCTAGCTACTGAGCGCTCGCCCGGTGACAATTGCACCAACCCTTCCTCCCTCTCTTGTTTTTTATCAAACTTTTTTTTACAACCATCACCCTTCATTTTCCATAAATAGATACCACCCTCCTCGCAGACCTCCCAAACACTCAATGCTTATCACGTTTCGTTTCCCTCAGTGCCCTCTCAGTATTCTCCCTATTATGCCCTCTGTGTCTGTACTCTCACTTTCCCTTAGTTAATAGTCATCTCAACTTTCCCCATCCTTCCTCTCCATTCACCAGTTTGTATATCCTAACCAGCCGTTGCATGCTTCTATCCTTTATTGAAATCCATTTCAATTGAATTCCTTCAAGATCACTGGTGGCCAAAAGTTTCTTGCATCCTTACCAGTCTGCTTCTACCTTCTCAACTTATACTTTACGCAGGATTTGTTTGCTATTCGATCACACACAAAAATAAACAAGTAATAATAAATAACATGATGCTAATGATGTCGTAATACCCTAAATTCCCCTTTCCTTCAACACACTTCTGGGGATTAACAGAAATAAAGGGGGTTTTAGGCTGTTGACATTTAAAAATGGAAATGTCATTTTGGGGACACAAGAGTAACAAAGAGCGGATGGGTTTAATTTTACTATCCAATGCCGATATACTAGGATCAAATTGTAAAATAATCCCATCCACTCTTTTCTTACTTTGCGATACCAGTTATTTTCACCAATAGTTTGCCCGTAAAATTCACTTACTAGCTATGTTTTAAGCCCTGTACACACGGGCGTCTTTCTTGTACATGAAAGTCAGCATCAAATGTGTACAAGAAAGAGAACACTGGCTCGTGTTCTAGCTAGCATCCTACCAAATGAATTGTTTAGTTCACATGGCCAACTTTCTTGTACAATCTGGTGTACACCATTAAAATTTGAATACAGATTTTATCGCTGTATTTTGAGAATTGGAGGTAATAAGTGCAATATTTATCGTACCTGCACCTAAAATAAGCTTTAAAATGAAAAATGAAATTATTGTCTCTAGTTAATTATATCCAGATGTAAAATGCCATGGATCACGATCAGCAAATATTCCTTTAATAGCATATTTTGTTCAGCAAAGACTCTATTTGTTTCAAAATGTTTCGTATTTGTAAGCTATTTTGTTCAGAAACATTCGCGCATGCATAAAAAATGTTTGTTTACTCTCTACTTGTACAAGAAAGATAACGAAAAATAGGACCTTCCCTATCCCGCACTAGCTAGTATCCAAGTCCTTGTATGCTAGTCACTAGTATGCTCGTTGGCTGTTCACACGATACAAGTTTGCTACAAGTCGAGGTGAACAAGAAAGTGTTCACCTTCTTGTACAATAAAGATGCCTGTGTGTACTGGGCTTTAGAGTTGTGTAGTATCACAAAGTAATAAAGAGTGGATTGGTTTAATATTACTATTTGATACCAGTATACGGATATTGAATGGTAAAATGAAGCCCATTCACTGTGTGTTACTTTGCAGTGCTAGTTTTAAATAATAAATTTTCACAGGTCTATTAGGATCTATACTTTACAATTTTTTGTGTCGCAATGCAATAAAGAGCTGGTGGGTTGCTTCTTCTTGGGACGGACTATGAAATTTAAATCGCTCCACTAAGATATTTTTCACCGGGTCACAGTAGTCAGCAAAGGTCTTCAACACTGTCTCATAATTTGTTCTATCCGCATCCGAGTAATCAAAAGTGTTGAACTATTCCACCGCATCATCGCCGATTACGTTCAACAGCATAGCCACTTTCATTTTTGACTCTTTTGAATCGTGGAAGATGTGTCACCAGATTTTTTTGGTTTTCCACCAGAACAGCAATTAAGGGTGCGGTCACCTCAGTTTTCAATGTATTTTATTA
Organism: Medauroidea extradentata; assembly: GCA_003012365.1. NCBI lineage: Eukaryota > Metazoa > Arthropoda > Insecta > Phasmatodea > Phasmatidae > Medauroidea > Medauroidea extradentata. Next base: position 26,614 of record PNEQ01002276.1, on the reverse strand, counting down.
TTTTTATATTTGTACCAGGTATTATTTTTCTTATTTTAGACATTATTGTACATCTTATAGTTTTTGCGTAATGAGTCGTAAACGTCAAAATTTGCACTTTACGGTTTTATGCACGCCACTAAAACCAACTGACATACCAAACCAAAAAAATTCATAGTGTATAACAAATTTGTAGGGTGTGATTTGACACATATAAATACAAAAAGGGTATATAGTTTTGTATTTTTAAAAAAATTTTGAAATTTTCATTTCAAAATTCAGCATTTTTTTATTAAATACAAAAATATTTGATATTCATAGCCTACAGCATTGTTATACACTGAATTTTTTTCGGTTTGGTGTGTCAGTTGGTTTTAGTGGCGTACATAAAACCGTAAAGTGCAAATTTTGTCGTTTACAACTCATTACGCAAAAACTGTAAGAGAATTTCCTAAGAGGAAGATTTAATCACAATTTAGGCTATGTCTAAATTAAGAAAAAAGTATCTGGTAGTAATGTAAAAATAAAATAAATACTTTGAAAACTGAGGTTAACTGCGTCCTTAACATAAGAAATGGGTCATGAACAACAAGTAGAAGCAGAATATCTGCCGCAAAGTGAAGAAAGAAGATATCCAAGACGAAAAAGATGTCCAAAGAAGTTCAATGGCATGCTGACGTACCTGACATTGTGTGATGATGAACTGAAGTGGTGCATGGGTTCTGACCAATGCTCCGTTCTAACCAATGCTCTAGAAAATAAGAAGGTACCTAGTAAGGAGCAAGTGGGTTTTTAAGGTGAAGAGGGATGAAGATGGCAATATCACTCAATACAAAGCACGACTAGTTGCGAGGAAATTCACCCAGGAAGCAGGGATTGACTACGAGGAAACCTTCTCCCATGTTGTAAGGAACTCAACAGTCAGGTTACTTCTGGCACTTGCAGCTGAACGAGAATGGGACATAGAGACCATCTGGACGTTGCCACAGCCTGAAGGCTTTGTGGTTGCAGACCAGGAAACTAAGGTATGCCTCCTTAAGAAAGTGTATGGTCTCAAACAGTCATCTAGGGTTTGGGACAAGAGATTGCACAATGTAATGTTTGAATAGGGCTACAAAGTGTCTGAACATGAACCATGTGTTGTATACAGCAAGGCTTGCAAACAGAGAATTATCATTGTTACTGTTTATGTTGACGACCTTGTAATTTTTTCAAATGACTTGGAGGAGAAAAAGAAACTAAAAAATTAAATTATGAAACAGTAACCCGTGGCTTGAACGACTCCATCTTCTTTCGCCTATTTGTTTTTGTACCTGGGCATAATTTAACACTGTTCTTCTTGTTTTAAAGTTACTGGTACCTATTTTCTATCCTACCGACTGTGCAGTGTCGTAATTTCTCTCAATACTTATTACTTCTCATTACTTCATCATACACATTCTATCAGCATGTCCTTATGATAACTAGGTCATCTCTTGACTGACTTATGCAGCCAACCTTTACATTGTCAATACTAACAACATACACAATGTACTTTCCTTTTCTAAAAATTCTTTAAAAATAATTTTGAAACTTCTTGGCATGTGGCTTCAATGTACATCCACTCTACTGTGCTGTACATATTGTAATGGTAATAACATAATTATGAAGGCTAGGAAAAGAATAATGTTATGTTTTTCAAGAAAAAGTAACTAAAAAGTCACTAAATTTTACTTTTACAATCTGGTAGACACCCTGAAAAACCTCAAAAACTGAAGAGGCAACCTACCTAAAAAAATAATCCTTAGCAAGCTATTATATTGGCACCATAGACAAATACATGAACAACCATAATGTCCAGTTCAGTTCACAGGAATTAACAGAAAAACCATCAGGCACATTAGTTTCCATATGTGCAAGGGCTCTCTGAAAAAATAAGAAAACTCTGTAATAAATATGGACTACAAACAGCCTTTCGGTCAACTTCCACAGTCAAAAACATGGTGATAAAAGTAAAACCTGTTACAGAAAAACATAAAACTCAGAACTGTGTCTATCAATTCTTTTGTGCATGTGGATGGAAGTACATTGGTGAAAATGGCAGGTCTTTCACCACACACCTTAAAGAACACCAAACCAACAACAACAACAACAAAGGTGAAACTGAAAAATCTAGACTAGTCGAACATGTCTGGGAAAACAGTCACAGAATATTGTGGGAAGATGCTACACCAGTGACACTTGAGGCAAACCCAACAAAAAGGAAAATAAAAGAATCAGCATTTATCATCAGCAATAGTATTGAACTAAAAAAATATCTGAATTAATCAAAAAAGAAATCGATTTAAGTAGAGACAATTAATCATCACAAGCTGCACGACCAAGCAGGAGGTAGCTGCATTCTCATTGGCTGTGCTACGTGTAGACTTTTTCCTATATAAGACCCTTGTTTTTCCATGTGCCTGAAGATGGGAACAGTTACCAGTTCCTGAAACGTCGCATCTGTTGTTGTCTTGAGAAGCCTACTATTTTCCATCTGTTTTTTTCTTGTGTGTCTTGCCTGTGTTCACATTCATTCGTGTCTCTCGCTATTTTTGTTGTCGCCGTTCATCCTTTGGTGCCTTTTTCGCACACCCCATTTTTGTTGGTTTTTATTATTTTTTCATCTATCTTTCGTTGTTTTTTTGTGTTGTCCTCCAGTCGACTACATTCCACTTAGGAATTAATTTTGTGTTTTTTATATCTGTTCTTGTCCTTGTGCCGTCTTCTGGGTTATGACTGTCCGTCTCCTGGGATATGACTGTATTCCTTTCAGGAATTATATGTATGTTGACTACAACCTACTGGCTTTCTTCCTTTGCTTTTTGTTTTATTGTGGGTTTTTCTGCAATACGGCAACATTCTCCCGCAATACGTATGTCCAAAAAAACTTTGATGTTCATAATACAGTCACATTGCAAGAATCGTTCAAAGATCACATGTTAATAACTTAGTCACCAACACTGTTGATAACATTATTTTCCCGACCCATTCTAAGGTGGTCTAGTTCAGTGTTGTTGGTAACAAATGTTACTATATTGTTATTATCTTCCGTTCATCATTGTTACAACTTTGTTAGTAACATTGGTATTTTCAGCAATGTTAATAACACATTTGCTGTCAAGGTTGCTATAAAATAGTGTACCATAACTTAGAATTTTTATAACATTTTGTAACTAACATTATTTTTAACATCGATACTATTATTTTTTCGGTGTAAACTGGGCTTTAAAACTCACGTGTTTTAGGAATATCTTCATAAAAAAATGCACATCTTCACATTTTTGTTGTGAAGTATCACAGTTTAAAAAAAAAATTCTTCAGCTAATTGGAAATGCAGTTTTACAAATTTTGCTTTTATCATAATTGTATTTTCATTGTTGGTCAGATGTATCCTGACAGCACCCCACCAGAGTCGCCTATCTATATGGATGGAGAAATAGAAGATGAGGATGTGGTTGAGGTTTATGAAGATGACAATGTTTCGTATGGTAGTTCCATTGAGGCCGACGAAGAGGAGTCTGAACCTGTTAGAGATGATGCTGCCTTGGTATTTTCAAAACACCAAGGTAATAATCAGTTGCAGCTCATAGCATCAGTTTGAATTACACGTACAAAAGTGAACTAGTTGCTGTTTTTCTATTCTTTAAAAATGTTCATTGTTGAGATTAGGTGCTTGCTGTTACCACAAAATACTGATAAATAATAGCAGTAAGATAACTTTTGTGAACATTTACTACAATGCTGTAAAATAAAATAATGTTACTTTATTCGTGTGTTTGATAGATAATTAAATTTATGTACAGAAAGAAATAAACATGTAAAAATAAAATAAAAATAATAAAAGCGGCAGTATTGGTGATGGAGGTACAAAAAACATTGACAGACATATTCCCTGCAAAAGGCACAAAAGCCTTTTGGTTATTTTTAGGCCCTATTTCACTTTTTTCTCAGATGTACCTTTCTGGTCTTTGTCTGTAATTTATATCCTGGATTAAATATGGATGTGTTTCCATTGTGATTATTACTATGTTTGCGACTGCCATTGTGGTCCCAATGATGTAGGATCATACTGCAACTGCAGTGCATTTATATTGTGGCTACAGATGGAAGTGGCTTGGGAGGTCGGTGAGGGAGTGGAATTTATTTTCGGAGATCGTTATGATAACGGGTTGAAAAGTTTAGAAGTGTTTGGTGAGTGATTGAGAAAGCGATTATAAGCTTGCATCCGAGCAGTTGCCCAATTGCAAGTACTGTATTATCATCATCATCGTTATAAACATCACCATCCATATCTTTAATGTAACCATTCTGAGTTATGTGTTGTGGTGGTAGCGTGGATGTTCCTGATCACTTAACTAATGTCTGAACTCAGATTTGCAAGCTAGGTATATAATTTTGACTTACTTTAAGGAATTTCCATAAAGTCAACAGATAAGTTGAAAATAGTTTTTATTGTGTAGCCTTTTTTTTTCTATGCGAAAAAAATGTTAAATTTCCATCAATTATTGTTTTAAAGCATTGTTTAGTTTTAAAGTCAATAACTAGCCAAATTCATATAATTTTTATTTGCAAAAATTAGGCTATATAGTAAAACCAATTTTCGATGTAGCAGATTTAAAATATTTACTCCCTTTCCAGATTTAAAGAATATGTAATACAGTACTTGCAAAAATAACATGAATACGAACCTGTGACCTTATACAAAGTATGCACCGGTGGTATTTTATAGTACCAAAACATACTACAAATTGGTAGCAGTAGTTTTTTCTTAGTTTTAAATTATTGAATATCCATAAAGAAAGTTTTCCGGTAGACCACTTGCAGCATAACGTTAACTGCTGAAATGTGTAATTTTACTTCAGCTGTTACGTGGCACATTGAACATGTTTTTGTGAATTTTTTAAGCAGTCAGGTTTTAACACGTTCGGTTGAATGGTTTCCAAAGTAACTTAAATGTGTTCATTTAGTTTTATGGTAAATCATTTTTGGTAGCATTCACAATTGATAGCACTTGTATTTAACATTAATAGTACTGTAGTTGCATGCACCAGGAATCGGGCCTAAAATTTATTCAGTTATGTTATGATAAAAATATTTATCATAATACTCATATAGCTACACAAATTCCTGTTGTCAAGGTTGTCATTCAACAGGTCAGTTGGAATTTTTAAAAAATCAAATGACATTCTGATGTAGTTATGCAACTAAAGTAGAACCCTGTTGTAGTTTTCTGGGACATGAGAAAAACATTGTGCAGGAAAATGTAAAAGCAAGGATCATTAATTTTACAGCAAAAGGTGAATATCATACAAAGGAACATCAATTTTCAAAATTTTGTGTACAGTTAATTGGTGCAGTTTTTAAGTTTTCAGAAACACATGTTGCATCAATAATTAGAAAATTTAATACACTGAAAGTACAATAGTGAGTGGGACTTCCTCACTAGTCTTAAGGCAAACTTACACGGAGGAAACTGCATGCAGTGTTGCCACACAACTTGATTGCATGCAAATGAGGCGTTGCATGTCCGGTTGACTTGTTTTGTTTAACATAATTATCACATGGGACTGATTTTAAGGAGTTGCTTGCTTTCGAAGCGAAGTGGAAAACTTGGCCTTGTTGTATACTACTCGGAAGTTAACAAGCAAGTGTGGTGTTGTGAAAACCAAGTGTTGTTTAAATGGAATTAAATAACGAAGCTATAATTCATTTTGTTGAAGACTACAGAGAAAGGGCAGTATTGTAGGATAACACAAATGCAAAGAAATATATAATATGGACTTAATAAGTATAAAAATGGATAGTAAAATCTGTGCACTGTGTTACTCCAATAAACCACCTTCTTATCCTTATTTTCTGTTTTACCATTAGCTAACACTATAAATACAGCTGAAGCAATCATTTATTGACATTGTCAACTATGGCATGACGTAGAAAGTTTGTTGCATGCAACAATAGGTTTCAATATAGGCAGTTTGTCGCATGTGTCATTGTAGCAAAGGGACTCGCACACAACTGACTTTACATGCGACAGAACCGTCACTTGCGACTGGTTGCACGTAGTTGCTTCGGTATAAAGCTTCCTGTAGTGTCTTCAGGATTGCTGTTACTAATATCACTGTAATTAATGCATACCTATAATATTCTCCCAAACATAAACTGTTTACTATGTACAATTATTTTTAAGCTACTGCTTTGTGACTGAGCAAAAAGTATGTTATATGAAAGAAACAAGAAATACCAATGTTGTTTGTTGTAGGTAAGAATCGAAATAGTTATGCTTTATGGAAAAATGTTGGAACTGATGGAAATAATTTGATATGTACAAATGTTATATTGTCTCCCATGAACGAGTGCACTTTTTGGCAGGTGGTAAATGTAATTTGAAAAACTAAATTCAGAATGGTAAGTTTAATGTTATTTTCGTGAAACGATGAATTAACTTACCAATAAGCTAATGATGGTAAAACTGTGTTACCAGCAGATAAAACCCTAGAAACCAATTTGTGATGCTCATTGAACCACAGAAAACTATGCTGGCATGTGTCAGAAAAATATAATGGAATAGACTATGACAGGGTTCTATAGTTGTTTATATTGACTATTTTGACTTCTGGTCTTGTGTAACTGCAACCTAAGGGGGTCAGCTATGTATCCTCCGTACCTTTAAGATGCTAATTCCTTCTAACAGTTATATTTTTAAAATGTTTTAATGATGCAGTTTTTGCTTGTTTATTATATGAAGAGTCAATTTCCAAAGAGTTTCTTGTCAGTATAAACTGATGTTTGGAAACAGCACAAAATGAATATGAAGTATATTCCTTAAGAGCATGCTCTGTTTCTACTTTTTTTTTTTTGCGATATAATTTTTTTACGCCTAAACATCAGCAGATATCAAAAATATGTGGACAGTTTTGCTTAAAATTGTAATCTCCATGTTTGCTAATTTTTTTAAAGCAGTACGACAATGGTTTTTGCTAATTGTATAATTAACAAAGTTCTGGTTAATTTACTGTATTACAGAAAAAGCCACAACAAAACAAAAAAAAAAAAAAACTAAGAAAGAAAAGCTGGGTAAGCTGTAGTCAACAAACATAAAACATACAGATAATTCCTGAAGAGAATTTCCCAGAAGAGGATACAAGGACAAAAACAGGTTCAAAACAACACAAAATTAATTCCCAAGTTGTATATAGCCGACTGAATGACGACACAATAAAGAACAAAATACAAACAAAAAAGATGGGTGTGTGAAAGAGGCACCAAATGGATGAACGACGTTGACAACACAAATAACAAGAAACACAAATTGAAAAGAACACAGGTAAGACACAACACAGACAAAAACAGGCAAAAAAAGTAGGCTTCTGAAGGCGACAACAGATGCGACGTTCCAGGAACTGGTATCTGTTCCCGTTTTCAGGCACATGTACAGACTGAGGAACTCCAGTAGACTGACTGTGACATCTGGAAAAAAACAAGGGTCTTATATAGGAAATATGCCTACTTGTAGCTCAGCCAATGAGAGTACATCTGCCTCCTGATTGGTCACGCAGCTTATAATGGACTTACATGCAATGAAATGTGGTTCAGGTCCATTGTTTTGCTAACTAATGGTTTGGAAACGTTTAGGAAATTGTTTTCAGTCGACTATATTCCACTTGGGAATTAATTTTGTGTTGTTTTGAATCTGTTTTTGTCTTTGTGTCATCTTCTGGGATATGACTAAATTCCTTTTAGAAATTATCTGTATGTTTTATGCCTGCTGACTACAGCTTACTGTTTTTTTCTGTGGGTTTTTCTGTCACACTGTAGCATTCACCCGTAATGGTGTATTTAAAAAAAACTGTTCTGTTTATAATACGAACTCATTGAAGGAATTGTTCAAAGATCACAAATTGACTGTTTATTCGAATCCGTATAATTTCTTGTCTTGAACAAATTAGCTATCACGGGAAAAGTCATTTTAAATGAAACTGTCAAACAGATTTCAGATATCTGCTCTCATTTAATCTTTAAAAAAATATTGCAGAAACAGAGGAGCGTGATCTTAATGCAGCTGCCTGGTGAACGGTGTGTTTGTCTGTGTGAGGTGAAAATTGATGAGGCATTACAAGCGACGTCGGCTGGCACATATATTGTGATATTGCCTCGACAGCCAAAGTCATAATGTGTGCACAGTGCTCCTGCTATAACGTTCTTACTGTGAGACTTTAAGCTGTGACCATATAAATTTACTGAATGTGTCACTGTAGCAAAGTCCAATGTACTTGTTGACCTCAATTTGAAACAAATCCGTTACATATATCTTAAATAACCGTGTGAAAAAGCCGATTTTAGCCAAGTTTGAGGGCTTTAAAATAATGCTTCCAAAGTGTGTGATGTCTTGAAAGTCACATTCACGAGTAGTATGAAGTGTGTTTTCTTTTAGTAGATAAGCATTGTGGACGCACGTTTAACTGTCTCTGAGAAAAAACATAACTTCGAACACACTGCACGCAGTTCGAGTGCCATCCAGGAGGCCACCTTAATGTGGCAGCATGAATATTTGTATGGGTCTTATTGTTGTCTGTAAAAGTTATATCCTTCATTTCATGTCTGACACTAGGAAGGAACATACTGGACGATTTTCGGTAATTGTCGTGTGTGGACAAGGGACGCTTTGAAAATGGGCTGCTCATATACTATTATTTCTTTAAATTTTGTGGAGAGTGGTGATCTTCATTTTCTTAGTGACTCTATCACACCAGCCAGTTCTGGTTATCTCTTGGAGAAAAGGAAGGTGTGTAAGTGCATTTACAGGTAATTTTCTTTCTTTGAAGTAAATGTTTTAAGGGTATGTATTTTGATATTGCACATTGTAATTATATGTGTGGTAATGTTTGATGCATCTGAGTATGGTGATGCCAAAGGTTCTGTGTTCTGTTGCGACCTGGACCCAAGGACCAATTCACTGGCTGTTACGGGTGGCATAGACGACACTGCATACGTATGGGAGGTTCAAACTGGCAATGTGGTCCTCGAGTGCACAGGACATGATGTGAGTTGAGAGCATTGTACAGGTAGTAGAGTTTACAGTCACACATATCATTAAACAAAAATAAATTTTCAAAGGCACCTTATATTTACATCTTGTAACTTATAATGCAGTCTCATTGCTGTACTTCTATAGAAAATATTTACAATTTGGTAATAATGAACATAATACACTGAAAACATAGTTGTAGTAGACCTCAGTATTGTATATATTGCTCATAACAGCTTACTGCTCAACTGTAACATGACTTGTCTCAAAGCAGTTTAATTCGTACTGTGATTTCACAGACAAACGCCAATTTTAGCCAGTTTTCGGTGATATTGTTAATTAAAATTTCCTAATAAAGTACACGTACCATGTGGGTGGTGTTACTGCTTTCTCTTTGGATGCCTTTCCAGATTTCTGAGCTCATAACAATTCTTGTGAATTAAAGCTGTACAGTAATTCTCAAAGTCCTTCAAATATTCAAAATATTTTCTTGGTGACAACCCCCCAAAAGGTAATGGCTGGCTGGATTTGTGCAAAATGAAATCAGGTCTCTTGTGCAGATATGGTGTTGTCTTGACAACTTTTGATATTCCTTTCCATTGTCTGCAGCCAAAACTGTTGTGTATTTACTAATATTTCCCTCTTGATTTCTGCTTCATCTGTCCTTTTTTTCTAACTCTTCCACAGTTTCGTTACTTGGTTTCATTGGTGTTCTTTCACTTTAGGACTCTGTGGTGTGCGCTTCTTTCAACCACGATGGCAACTATGTGGCCTGTGGGGACTTAAGTGGTCTCATCCAGGTGTGGAAGTTATCAACGAAAGCAGAAATTTGGAGCACCACTGTCGGTGACCTTGCGGTGAGTACTTTAAGAATATATATATACGTAACTGTCTAGGTATGATTTTTTGGTTTTTTATTTATTGTGAATAATGTGTAGGACACAAATATCCCTTGCCTGGAACAGATGTTGACATCCAATACCGCAACTTACCAAAATACACAAGAAAACAAAAATAAAAGAAAGAATGTTAGTTTCAAATGAAATGTAATTATTACAGTAATTGGAAACTTTGATTTATCGTGAGGTAACTGACTGGAAATCCAAAACCAATGACATAGCATGTAAAACTAAATACTGTAGCATTCAGTAGTTGTTGAAATTTATTTTGTGTCTTTAGTGTTCAAATTAATTCACATACTGTATTCCAAAAATTATTAAATAGGAAAATACTTAAGTACTTTGAATTTAATTAAATTATTGACTTGAAAATACTGAAAAACTGTTCTCAGGGTTTATTCAAACAATACAAAAATGTCTTAAAAGACTTTAGTTGGCCGCTCAAAAACATGTACGTACACTCGTACTCCAGGACTTCTGGGTACGGGTTTCACTATCCAGTATTTAACAAATTATTTACTAAATTAGTGAACTAATATTGTTATTACTAAATTAAAATTTCAAGGCCCTGCAGCTTGGTCCTCTTCTTCCATGACTGGCTGTCGTGACAAATATACTAAAATTTAGTGGCTATAATAATAACTATTCTCAACTTGGGATGTGCCCTTTATTTTTAGATTTAAATAGAGCATAAAATTTTACGTGTCCATACTTTGAAAAAGCCACCAAAACTCTCCCTGTCGTGTTACACCTTATTAGAAGGACTACAAAAGCCCTAATCTCAACCCCACCAATTATAATGCAAAAATATGTGAAACGCTGTAAGTAAACAAAATTACAGTGGAAACAATCCATAAATAAATGTTAAGTATTAATTAGTATTTAAAAAGTATTACATAAATCATAATTATTATTTTCAATAAAACCATTTAATTGTATTCTACAACTTGTGGTCAGCATAGAATAACCATACTGTCAGTCTTAATAATTATGTCGGGGCTTTAAAAATAAACCTTAAAGTTGTTCCAAATGGTTTTAAAACTCTTTAAATAGCATAAAATTTCTTTTCTGGTTGTTCAAGTGATTCTGTAACATTTAAAAGAAATTAAAATTGTTGTTATTACAACTCATATAAGTACTATATTTCATGTCACAGAATCCATATAGAATGTGCATTTTGTTGCTGGCATATTGGTTGGAAAAGCCTGCTGTTTTCTGTCAGTACTCTCTGTTTTTGGTAAACATACATTATTTACAGCTGTTTATTTTACTGTTTTTGTAATGTTTGTAATAGGGCTTCATGATGTTGGAGTTGGGCTTTACGTCATATGTTACCATAATTCTGTTGATCTTGTGTGTGACATTGTTTTTGAGGTCTTAAGGGGGATTATTCCCTAAATAAATAATATTAAAATGAACTTGAAATTATTTATTTTGTAGTAGACATAAATGACAAGTATTGAAGAAACATAATTTTTTTTAGAAAAAAATTTTTAATATATGTTTTGACACTTTTAAACGAACTTTGCATGCTAATTTTGCAGCCATTACAGCAAGAATCAGAATAAAAATTTT
>PNEQ01002276.1:0-14115 GCA_003012365.1 Medauroidea extradentata | reverse complement strand
TAACAAGGATAAAGATGTGGGGAGGGATGTGAGGAGTTGACTAACACCACGTGATCAAGTATGCGAGTGTGCTGCTCTCCTTCGTGAATCTGCGGAACTATTTCAGCTACGAAGAGAAATGATTCTCTAAACACACAACAGATGTGTTAGTATCGGAAACCTGAAACAAGATGGCGGGGACAAATTGGCCTTAAGAAAAATGGCACATTTGTGTATGATACAGTAGAACCCTGTTATAATGTTTCTGAAGGGACTCAAAAAATGTTTACATTATAAATGGGAAAACATTATAAGAAGGTAAAATCCTATTATAAAATAGTTTTCTGGACCGAATGAAGGTAGCATTACAACCAGGAAAACATTATAAGTGGGAACACTATAACAGGGTTCTACTGTATATACAAACTTTTCACATTACAGTAGAACACTGTTACAGCAACATTCCTGCACATAACAAGTTTTCTTTGGTCCCACCAATTTTCCATAAAGCATAATAGTTTTATTTCCCTCTTATAACAACACTGGTATTTTTCATGTCCTGCATATAACATTACTTTTGCTCAGGTAAAACTACAACTCTGGCAAAATTTTTCTTAACAGTAACTAAAAACAACTTTTGAAAACAAGTTTGTGTTCGGGAGTGTGTCACAGATGTACATTACAGTGATATTTGTGGCTCTGATCCTGAAAAATAATTGTGAACCTACAGCAGACACACGGAAAACACTGTGTTATAGATACAATGTATGTTTGACTCATGTTTCTGATGTCATATAACTGCAACGCCAGTTCATCTAATTTTGGTCTGATTGACTGCACATAAATTGTGAAACTGGAAGTTACTTTTGTGTGATATTTGTTTCTTGATGTAGATGTATTGATTCTGCATATACACTAACATTTTTTTCACAGGTCCCTTAAAAAAAGTTTTAATAGGGTTACTGATTTTCAGATGTGTCAACGTAGTTGGCCTTTTGTGCTCTAAGTTGTAGTCAACAACACCTTTTATACCCTTGGATGTTCCTTAAAATCAGTATAAAACTTTGCCAGGTAGTTTCTCATAATAGAATCTTTGGCAATGGTCTCGCTAACCTATGTCCATAAGCCACTCTTATGGGTGAAAAATGCTATAAATGATAAGTAAAATCAGTTAAAATGTACAGCGTCATGTCATTTTTAATTTATATGAAATGAGAAGTGAACCAAAAGGAAGGAAGTTTGAGGTTTACAGCAATCTTGTGGTCAGACTATTTGCGTCTTGACTTCTGAGTTCTCTGTTCGATTCCCAATAGGGTTGGACCAGATTTTTTTACATGGGAACAAGGTATTTAATAACGTTGGCTGCAGATTTTCTCAGGGAACTTCCATTTCCCCCACTCTCGCATTCTATTGTTGCTCCATCTCAGAGCCTCATTATCACCCTTCAGAGACCAGTGAATGCTCACACGCTACCAGATTGTAAGTCTGCCTCTCTGGTTGTGATACCCTCTGGTTCACTCTCAATCACTATTTATTACTAATTTACAGTTGCTTACATACTCTTTTTCATATTTTAGAAAAATAATACAAATTAATAAAGTGTTTAATATTACACAATACAGGATGCACCTGACAATCAGTACAAAAAAACACCAGGTTGAGCCCCAAAATAATTTTATGTTCAAATGTAATTAATAGCAGACATAAATTATAGTACTGTATGTTTAGCAATAGTACTTGTGTTTGCATCCTGGCTACCAACACTCAATTACCAAGCATACCTGTACACTGTACTTTTATTGGTGTAAATTTTATAGTTTGCTGGCTTCTGTCATTAAGTATTCATGTTTCTTGGATTTGGAGCAACCAGACATGTTTCTCTGTGATGGCACCTTCCGAAATGAATATGGGTAGTTCGGTGATCTGCGTATGTGCATCTCATCATTATATACTGTTCACGATAAAGTAAGGAAGTTTGAAGACAGTCTTGTTAAGAAAAATAGTAAAAGAATATATTTTATTGCATTCTTAGATGTTAATGTAAAAGTACTGTGAAATTTATGGAAGTTGCAAAATAAAGTAACATACCCTACATCTGGTAGTGTAGTATTGAACCTTCGGAACGGGGATGCAGGTTCTATATTCACTATCGTTTTCATGCGTGGTTTAGAAATTTAAAGTCCAATACATAAATACAAAATGACAAGCACTGTTCTCACAAGCAAAAACATGTACAATATGTTAAACCATGTTTTTTCAATATTTCTATTATAAGTGTTGTCTTATTGGAGTTTTTTTAGTTTTATACAAGTATTATATAATATTCAACATTATTTTGTATAAACACTTTCTACATTGTAAGTACAAAACACCACTTTACTTTTATCGCTGGTTGCAAATTTGACAAACGTTAGGTCTAGACTCGTTTGTTTAGGAAGTTGTACAAGTGTTAAAATTAGAAAGTGGTGTTCTGATTTTATTATAGAAGTGTTGCCATGGTTATATACATTAAAAAATGTTTATAAACCTCTAAATGTTATTTAAAAAGTAATGTTGTGTGCTCTTGTTCCAATGTAACTTTCAATACCAACTTTAGTTTTTAAATGCTGCAGTACGTTAAAAATATTGCGTATAAGTTTGTTACAGATCCACATGATATGTTCTTTCTGTGTGCTGTACCTCACATCACTTTTCCAGCGTTCTTATGGTCCTGGAAAGTCCTGGAACTTTGACCATGTCCTTAAAAGGCCTTGAAAAGTCCTTGATGTAATCCAGTCCTTGAAAAATCCTTGCATTTTTGGGTTTACTTACCTAATATTCTAGCTATTTTCCTAACACTAAAATCCTTTCTCAGAAATATGGAACCATATTTTGTCTACACATAATTTACCTGATGATAACAGACGTTTTGCAGTGTCTGTGAAATTGATACACTTTCTGGCATACCACAGCACGTTAGATTATGCCTAGTGTTTTTTTATGTGATCGCGACAAGTAGTAATCTGCATCTGCTATAATTTAATGTCAAAGTATTTTTTGGAAGAGAAGAGGTGCAAAAAAGGAAACATGGCCCATACAAAATGCAGTACACAAGAGAGTATTAAAAAACAAATTATGTGTCAGGTGTGAGAGAAGTTGGCATGCAGTGCATGCTGCAAAGCGGAATGTCTCCCACGTGTTTCAGGTCGAAGTTGCCCGACCACTTCCGAAGTGGTGTTCTGTACCAATGATCTCGCACTGTACGTTGCACAATTAGTCACAGATGATGTTTCACTATGCTTACTGATTTTTTATTTATTCAGTTACAGTATGTAATTCGTGGGTAATTTTAATATGTTGAATTGGGAATAAAATACTCTATTGTGTGCTAATACTTAAGCAGGAGCATGGCATCAGCCATATTTATTTACGTTAGAACCGGTAACAGACTGAATTTTTTTGAAAATGAAATCTCTCACTTTAGAAAGTACTTATTTTGTGATTCAGTGTCCTTATTTTCTTGAAACTTTTTAATAAATATGAAGGAGTTTCATTAAATATGAAGGTGTTAATTTTAAATGAAATTGAAAATTTTTGGTTCATTTACCATTGGTGAACTTCAATTCTAGGGTGACAGGTGACGGGAGGAAACCGTAATAGATATGTTGCAAATAAAACCTTTAACATTCTAATAAACATTTGGCTATCAAATGTAATTTACTGCGGTCATTGAAAAGTCCTTGAATTTTAATTGTATCTTGCTGTAAGAACCCTGCTTTTCATACATAACACAGTAAATATCAAGCACGTTTTTTTTTTTTTTGTAAAAAAATAGACCTTCCTCTTTGATGTTTCTTTTACTGTATATCCATAAACTGCACTTTAAATTAACTCCACAAGTCTGTGAAATCTAAAACTAAATTAGCTCTTCCATTGCCAAGCAAATGGAAAATACATTTAATTCGCCATTACAGTTCTCTACACGACACAGTGGTGCTGCTGCTAGCATTGCTTTGTATCTCACATACAGTATGTTTATTTCTTTGTTACTTATATGTACATATAATGTACGGTTATGTTGGGTAAGTAGCAGAAATAGGTATACAATTTGGCTGAAAGGGAAAAATTTGCCTTGCCTTCAAAAGTTTTCAATTTACAGTGAATAACTTATAAAGTCAGGTAATGTTCCCACAGTGGATGAAATGGCACCCGGGCAGCAACGTCCTGCTAGCTGCCGTCAAGGCTGGTGAGGTGTACATGTGGAAGGTGCCCAGTGGAGAGTGCAAGGTTCATGCGAGCCATGGAGTCGAGACCAACTGTGGCATCTTCATGCCTGATGGTGAGACATGCCCATGTTATTTCTACTCTACTATCTACTTCATTGTTACAGCTGTGTGTGCTGTCTTCACTTCACGTTTAAGTTTTATAGGCCATGGCTTTAAAATTAAAACACTTTAAATGCTACAATGGTAAACTAATACCTTATTTATACAGCAACCTCCCGGCTATCCTTGTTAATTAATGTTGGGTAACACATGGATAATCAGGAAACCCAGATGATCTGAAATTACCCCATTCGCCAATGTAAAAATTAAGTAAATAAATAAAAATAGAATTTATGTATAATTCATTTCAACACCATAACAGCGTACAGTTTTGCCTACAAATACTATATTTACTCATCTGTAGAAAACCCTTTTCCTCAAAAGTATTAAAATTTGTTTTGTATGCACTGTAAACATGATAGAAAGTGAGCTGGAGTCTCCGTTAATCCATTCTTGCATTTTTATGTTCGAAAAATGTTTTTTATTTATTATTATTACTATTATTATTGTTATTAAGTTTGTTACAGTGTTAAAACACACAGAATGCTGCACGGATAATCTGAAAACCAGTTAATTGGTTCTCAGATAATCTACACAGTATGCAGGTTAATGCATTAATAGATAATTCTTTTCATTGGATTTTATAATTGTTAAAAGGTTATGCCAGTGACTATAAATATGCACTACCCTTGCGCTGTTGTCTACATTGAATATTGCTAATTTCACATCCTGTGTGTCAACTCGTGAATGAGCATCCTTATTACTCCATCCCGAGATCACAAAAAACACACAGTATACCAATCCCTGGCATAGGTAGAACTTAAATCTATAAGAGGTGGCCAAGAACTTCTGTTCCAACCTGGCAGACACACCTTGTGTACCCCTGTTTCATCTCGAGATGAAAATCTCCCTGCTCGCATGTCCATTTCACATACGCTGCCATGGATGCCTTCACTCCTCTATAGTCAAACCGTAATCACACGCTGTGCACCGAGTGAAGTATCTACACTGGTCTTGAAGCAGTGTTATGTGAATTGTTCCCTTTCCAGACGCCACACTCGTATGAACTTTATGCCATATCCTTAGTGAATTTCCATCTACAAGTTACAGTGAAGTGGGAGTTGGCTATATCCTTGTGCACAATGTGCATATTATGTCACAACAGAACAGTAACCTTATCTTGAACACATTATTGTAGGTTATCATTGTAGCATTATTTAATGGATGTAAAGTTGTGTAGCATAGCAGGAGATTTTTGGCATTTGTTTCAAATGTTATCAGTTTATACAGATTGATGCTTGTACTTTTAATGGACTCATTCTAGTACTTATTTTTTTCCTGACATCAGTGATCATGGAAAAAATTATCTGTGTCATGGAGTTTGTATAGGAAAACTTGAATGCGAATCCATTCTTAGTTGTGTTTGTGTTACAGGTAGGCGTGCAGCTGTTGGTTATGATGATGGAATTATCAGAATTCTGGACTTGAAAACCATGTCTGTCCAACACGAAGTACCCACTGGCCTCAGTGGTGCAGTCAGGAGCATCAGCTGTCACGACAGCAACTCACTTCTGGCAGCTTGTTGCGGGGAGTTTGTGATTGTGATCAATACACAGACTGGTCAGGTATGATTGCAACAACTAGACAAAGTGTTACATAGTGCAGTCTTACATACGGTACATTAGTTAGTCAAAGTGGAGGGCAAAAATGGTAACAGTAGAACCCCAATTTAACTAAATGCCTCGGGGTCCGAAAATGTTAACTCTGAGTCAATGTTTTGTTAAATCAAACTTCATATTTTTTTTAATGCCTCCTCGACCTCACAATCCAAAAAAGTTAAATTCTTGGGTATATTTTGTTGGAATTTAAGGTATGTAGTTTTAAAAAAGTCTGTTAACCAAAAACAATAACATAAAGCAATTACCATCAATTGGTAAGCCTTAGCCGTAAAAAAAAAGAAATTTGTTGAAAAAACATTCAAAATGTCCAGTGGAACGTACGTCAAGCGTTCACCAGATGTGTTAGACCTTCCATGCACCATCAACATGTGAAAAATGCAAAGTTCTCAGTATAGTTGAATTGGGCCTATTTTAATCCCCAAAACCCAAAAAATCAACCAAAAACTGCAAGAAAATTGTGTTTAAACATATTTAAGTATTTAACCAAAACTTGTTACATTAAATTATACTTTATGTAAACATGTTGGCATGCGCTCTTTACGACAATGTCAAAAAAGTATGTTTTATCATATCAAAATGAAATTAAAACCTGACTTTTCAACTTTGCCGCTGCAGCATTGTCCCACAATCAATCATTCGACCACTGCAGCCAACGCACGATCACCTCAAACAAAATTAAACAGATAGTCACTGGGGAAAAAAATACAAATATTTACTAAAACAAAAAGCATTCAGGAAACATGATGAAAATGGATGGAAAATACTTGCATTGATAAGAGCTACTTTCACTGATAAAAGCTATATGTTCTTTAGTCTACAGTTAAAAAATAAAGTAGAGAAAAAATTAGTAAAACATAGACATTTTCATACTCAACAGAATTAAAACAGAAAGTGGTGAGAAACACGTGCGAAACTAAAAATTGTTAAATGGCCCACAATTTTGACTGAATGTTAAACATGCTGTAAGCGACACTGCTCCTTAAAGCCTACTCACAAACTCATCCCGTGCTTACCTTCCCACCCCCTCCTCACCAAATCTGATTTCACGCTCCACCCTCCACCGGCCAACTGCCTCATGCGTTGTCACCGCCTGTACCTGGGCAACCCATTATGCATCCCCCAGCGCACCTGGCCTGAGCAGATGGACCAACCCACCCCCTGAGAGGCTTGCTGGCCTTGTATAGGAGAGGGGAAACATGCCATCTTCTTCCACTCATGTCTCATCCCAGACTAGAAAGTATATAAGGTACGAGATGTGCAGGAAATAGGCAGTCTACCACTGAGCAAACTACCCTGCTTGCTAGTGCGCAACCAGTCTATTGGCGAATTTGCCACCAACCTTTCTAAGTCAGCTCTCAGCTAGTACCTGACCTCTGCATCAGCAGTGTAACAGTGACATTGTCTGAGCTCCAGCAGCATTCAGAGAGCAAGTCACCATCATCAGTTATATCATGCTTGGTAGTGAAGGTGGTTATTTGTAGTCATCTTACTGTAATACAGGCTGGGATTGTGTGAAACTTCTTGAGTAAAATTCAACTCTACTGAACCACTGTGTACATCTATCAGACCAAATTCCTACCGTGAGTATGACATTTTCCACCTACCCTTCTTCCCTTTTCCCAATTCCAGGGCCCCTCGCTTTGTAGAGGACTTGGAGAAAAACCTTCTAAATTCAGTCATCCTTCAGGCAGTCTCCTCAGGCACTGGGACTCTACCGGACCTTCCTACTGTATTATTGAGCATAACTGATTCCTGCAAGGGCTGCAGCTTAACTAGTCACATAGACCAGGAAAAGCTTGAATCACCTGAGTTCATCTTCCCATTGCACTTCTGGGCCCTCCCTGGGGGGACATATAGGAGTTTCCCCTCAGCTCTTCATGACAGGACAGATGGCATCACACTAGGGCACCTTTACATTGGCTTCAGGAGAGCTGCACACGAGATATTAAGTACATACTACACTATAATTGACCTTTCTAACATTTTCAAAATTACTGTTGGGTTTTTAGGACAACCATGGACCTTAATTATCTCATCCCAGAGCTCTTTAATTGCTACCCCTGATGCCCAAACATTGGACTGGTAGGCAACATGGAGGTAGGATTGTCTTGGCCCAGGTGAAGAGAGAGAGACAAAGCAACGCCTGCTTATCCTGTGTATACATGTGACATTGTGGCCAAATGACTCTAGGATCACCGCGTGTGAGATTCGTCTCCCACATAATATATAGAGCCCTTCAGAATGAGACCATTACTTCACACTTCTGAGGGGGACTGGATTGACGCTCCACAGTTGATACCACATCCAGGTAGGCCAACCTTTCTGTGAATGGCAACAGTGTAACATTGACACTTATGTACCCCAATCACATAATTTTTTATAATTAAAAACTGGGGAAGAAATATTTTTCTGTGAAATTTAAAGTCAGTCATTGCCGTTGTTCTATGTTGTGTTAAGCACTTAGCACTTATGTCCTTCAAATGGTATTAGTTGTAGATAATTTGTGGGTACTGAAACAGATAAGTTCAAAAATTACATTGCCAACTAGTCCAAACTGTATCACTAGTGCCACTTTTAACAGGTGTACACAGCATGCTCACTTGGATGATGGGATCTACTCTTAGCTGGATTTTTTTTTTTTGCATTTTTTTTTGTCTTGCTCTTTAGTCTCGTAGCTTGGTGCAGGGCAGTGTTTAAAAAAACTATTAAAAAAAGTCTGCTGCATTGTTTTATATTTCTGTCTTCTTCTTTATCTTCTTCACATATTCACAAATTAAGCCTTCAGAATTGATGCATTATGGCTTATTTCCTAAATAAACATTCTTTTGTACTGAATAAATACTGCAGCTGGATAGTTTATGTAACTTTCTCATAGTTTAATACAGCTTTCGGGCCTTCATTTGACTACTATAAAACAGGACTGCATAAATGCATCACTTCTAATACCGCTCTTTTTTGACCAAATAATTGTTGATAACATCTTGACCTGTACAAAATCTCACCATCAGATAACCGCTTCACTTAAATCCTTGTATTGTTTGGAATCTTCTTTTGCAGTTTCTAGTGCTTTTATTTTTAAGTCACTGTGGGAACAAACTTGTGTACCTGTATCAGCACAAGTTTTTTTTATTCTCCTCCTCCACCTCCTCTTTCATTTAAAGATTCTGCAAATAATGAACTTAATGATCTGGGTAATTTTTTTTTAAGTGTCAATAAGAAGAAATGTTTTAATTTTGAGAAATAGAGTTGATGTTGCATGTGTAATGTGCAATTTCTGAATAGCCAGTGCTCTCGTGTGCATTACCAAAACGTCTAAAACAGTTGGGTAGTGCATCTACAAGAAAGTTTTGTGACACTTGTATTGCAAACTAAGGATGTTTGTTTCACAACAGGTAATATCCACACTTGGGCCGCAAGGAGTTGTTGCCAGTGGAGACGTTGACTGTGATGTAGAAACAGCCTTAGAGGCTGTGGAGTTCAATCATGATCCTAACTTAAGGCTGGCAGTTGCGGCAGACCTGCTGGGAAACATTATTGGATGGGATGTCTCTAAACGGGTATGCTGGTTGCTAAATTCCTGACATGTGTGTCTTTATTTGCTAATGGTAATGAAACTTAATGTTCTTTATGGTTATGTCATTTAGTAAATTTGTTTCATAATGTTAGTGACTTAAGTAATTGGTGAAAAGGTAATTCAAAATGTTGTACTTGTATACTACCATAAATTGGTACATACCTATATGAATACTCAGTTGACCTTTAGAAATGTTTAGTACATGTGTGTTTGATTGGAGCAAATTTTTTTCAAAAGTTATTGGTGGAATTCATTGGCAAAAACTGTGGAATTATGTTTTAGGCGACTCGGTACAAAATCACACAGAATTCTGGAACTGTTAAGATAGTGTGCTTGAAAAACAGCCCAGTGTTTTTCACGGGGTCCCTGCAAGGCTGCGTTCACATGTACAACACACTGACTGGCGAAACACTGGATGAACTGATGGGTCACAAGGATAATATCTTGGACTTTGTGTGTTCAGCGTAAGTTGATTCAGTCTGAATTATGGCAAACAGTAACTTTTATCAGCTGTTTGGGTTACCACTAGATGGGACCTAAGTGAACTGGGAATCCATAACAGTGTGGTAACCTTTTGAACTGGCTGTGGGCCAAATAAAATGTTACGTGACTGGAGCAGTTGTAGTGCATTTGTTGTCTCAATGGCCAAAACTTAAAATGTAGTGCCCTGGTTGTAAAAATATTTACTGCACATTACTGTACGGGAAATTGCCAATCTTTAAATGTGATATGATTTATTATGTGCTGCTATATTGGCAAAGGTTATATCTCTGTAATATGTGTACTTTTATTTGCAGAGATGGCAGGGTGGTTGTTACTGCATCGGATGATCACACAGCTCGAGTTTTCAATATAAATATAGCTCAGCCAGAGCAGTGATATACGTGTGTGATACGAGACTGGTACAGTGTTCCCTTGCTGCGTACTTTCTTCCTGTTGAAGCAGACGGCAGACCCCATGAATGTATAATAGAAGTTTCAAGCTTAGTCACCATGCTGTAAACCTTGTACAGCAGAACATTTTTAAAGTTTTGGATTTTTTTTATCAAGTTGGAAATGACCTGCTACTGAAAAAAAAAATTACAGTCTAATCAAAGTATTGAAGGAAGCTGTATGAAAGTGACTAGTGATTGTTTTTACATTGGTCTTGTTTTTGCAGAAAACAGACTGTACAGTTTTGGAAAGTATTTTTTTGTTGTAAATAAAAGTGTCGATATTTTAATAACCCAGAAATTACAAATTAATGCAGGAATTGTTGAACCCTGATTTTACCGAATTCTCATTATGTAATTACCTTGTATTTATTAGAAATTACTTGTTTCGTACAATTGGTACTAGTCAGGTTTGACCCCTGTAACCCAAAAAATAATGTTGAAAGTTCTATCCCCCCCCCCCACCTCTGCGATTTTTTTCCTGCTATTGTTAAAGAAAAATAATAGTTTTTTTTTTCTTTATAGGCAGCTATTTTTCAAATAAAATCACGTTCCGATAGGTAGATGTACCTTTTTAAAAAATATATACTTTTATACAGTACGTGTAAATTAATAATTCTATATTCAGGCACCTATGTTTTGCCCGAACAATTAAATTTTCAGTGACGATGCAAATCCACTTCTATAGCATCTTGAAAAAAAATTCATACCATTAACTCTGGTGACACCATCCTCCTAGGTGAAGTGCGACCGTCGCATGTTTCAATATATTTTGTCACATTATCATGTGCTTGTGATCACGTTTGCTGCTAAGGATATTATGACGGGGCTCCGTCGCCGTGTTGTTATCTATATATATAGATGTTAGAAGTTGTGTCCTGGTTCGCGGCGGTAGAATGTGACGGGTCCTCTCCTCTGTTGCTGCTTGGCTGTAGATGTATAAGGTGAAGATGTTTGGTATTGAGTCCCTGTTTGCGGCGGTAGAATGTGGTGGTGCTGTATATACGTATGACGTAGGTTATGTTGACCCTTGCTGCCGGTGACGACTTATCAAATTAGACTTTTCTTTGTTTGTTATTTATATGCCCGGATAGCCTGAGGAGTTTACCTAAAGAGTCTACATAGAAAAAAAAGAAGCAAATTTTTTTAATAACTTTTAGTTTCTTTTAATAATAGTTCACCAGACGTACATGGCACAGTAACGTACAAAGATTCTTTTCCGTGATTTTATGTCTTACGGTGTGAACGTGAATAGGTAACACCAGTGACGGAATTCACCAAGTCCTGAGTGTTCGTCCAAGTTTATTATCGGTTGTGATCTGCCTCAGTTTGCTCCACAAAGGAAAACGACCTAAACTACGGGGTACCACTAACGGTGTCTTAAAACTGCTATACTCACATGTGCAGCTATTTCTTGCACCTACTTACTTGAGTACTACTCTTAACAAACACCGCAAAAGAAATACGTATTTGAGAAATTTAGTGATGGCAACACAGCCCACTTTACTTGCGGATACGCCCTCTAAGCTTCACCGCCCCTCTATAACATTTAACACGTCCTCTTCCTGCCGCCATGACGCCCCAACTAATAACCTCCCGAGCGAACACTGACTTACTCCGCCGAGCGTCGGAGGGATACATCAGGATCCAACTTGTCTAAAAAGCTGGTTAATTGACGTTTATAACCTAAATATTGTATGTAACATAGATACTGATAAATTTACAAAGCATTTTATTCCATAATACCAGCTAAATGTTCATTAGTTTATTAATTGGGGATGTGCAGCGTCATCAATCTGCCGCGGATCACCACCTTCACGGAGTTTTGCGCCTGACACTACCACCCACGTCGATCGAGATACGCCCGGCAGAGCTCATCACATTCCAACACGTTCCTGTACGTGCCTCCAAGCGAGTGAACTCTGACCTGCCTGCCAGATAAATCCCATTCCAGGAGAAGCAAGCTAAGAGGCTACTTGAAATTTAAAAATCCAAACAAGGCAAAATATAAGAAAGTTTACTTAGAAAAGTTGCTAGAAATTAAATTAGCTTTAAAATGAGTCCAAACACGATATGAATCCGATAAAATTGACACGTAAAATTTAATACTTTTCTCTTGCTTTAAAGTTACATTTAAAATTTAAAAGAAAATTTTAATGTAAATTTCTCTACTCGCATCCCCAATTAATATGTTGGATCCTGCCGTATACATCCTTATCTCTGGTTAAGTTGGCCTACTTAATTTGTTATAAACAACAAAGAGGAAAAAAAAATATTAATTAAGACAAAAAAAATTGAAATTACTGTATGATAAGAGGCCAAATAAGTGCTACGCACGTCACAATATGGTCCATTCTTTGCACATTATTTATTCAAAATTTGGTGACGATAAAAGATCTGGAGCATTCTTCTACGGTTTTATTTTAAACGTGTCTGTTAATTGAAATAAATCACTTCAAAAATTAATAATTTTATATTCCGTCACAAAGCAAGTACAAAGTTACTTTGTTCACTGAAAATTATGTCTGCACATAGTTTATTCTTAATTTTATGCTGGAAAAAAGATTCAAGAGTCCTTTCTGGTTATTGTTGCACTCAAAAAACATCTATATGTCTACTAAAAATACTGTTACTATTTCAATAACCCACATTTTAATATTCCAGCATAAAGTAAGTAAAAATATGTATTGAGCATTGTGAAAATTACAGTTGTGAAATTTTTGTGCTTACTTTTACAACAAAATAAGATTGCAGATGCCCTTCCAGGGGACTAATTTATTCAGAATATTTTTAGCTATTACAATAAATTATTTTAACTAGCATGATTGAAAGATTCCGACTAGAAGCAAGTAAAAAAACATATACCAATAACACTTGCTAAATAAGGCACGTTTTACAGTGTTACAGATTTTTTGGCGGCATGGAGAGGTTGAGTATGCCCTCGTAGGGTGTATCCCTCACATTCCTAGAATATTGCTCTCAAAATTAATTTCTAGTAGATTACAATATTTGCACCAGAAATGACCGAACATTGATTTTTGAAAAGGGAAGAGAATCATTAAATTTTGATGTCTAGGGAATGCAGATAGTCAAATTTGGTAGAAAAGTTTAAAAAATGTTCACGCATTACAGTAAACCCCCGATCTAACGACATCGGATCTAACAACATTGGCGATCTAACTGCATAATTTCCAGGAATCCTGGAAAAATTAGTATTTTAAAAAATTGATCAAAGCAAAGTGCAATAGATTGCAGTATAATGCTATTTAAACATAATTATTCATATATTAAACAATGTGTTATCATAAATTAGTTGTATGCAGCTGTGAAACAAAAAAAACTGTTGAATAATGCTAGAAACTTCGTGTTTGGGATGTATATAGTGTACTATAGTGATATACTGTTGGGACGCAATAACAGTTTGAATTTGGCGCCAACTGATGTGTACTAAAAAAAAAAAAAGACAGTCTCGGTTCAACATGGCGGCCGGCAACAGGTTCGCTATTCGGTAGCTAGGTATAAACGTTTGCATCGACGAAACATTTGGTCCTCCGGGCCGGATCAACTACGAAACGAAAGCCTTTCGCTTCGATGCCTTTCGTGCGTGTTTGTTCCGGGATTCTACATCACGTTTTAAACTACGCTTCG
>PNEQ01002275.1:37648-48554 GCA_003012365.1 Medauroidea extradentata | reverse complement strand
GAGGTCGTTTGCAATTGATGTAGTTTCACTAATGCTGTATTCAAATAAGAAAATACACGGGACTACGTGCAGTTAATCGCTACCAACCATACAAACAAAAATGTAACTGTTGTTAATGTTGGCTTATATGCAGTAACGGCTAGTGATTTTTTTCAAAGGTTAAATCTTTAGTGCTCACTTTATTCCGAATGGCCTATAACGGCGTCCAGACACCGCCCCCGCGAGGCCGGGTGCCACCAGCATGTGCGTCAGCTCAACAGAAATACCGGCAAATGGTAGGAATGTGCCCCCTTGACGAGAAGTGACGTAATTTAACGTCAAAGTTGGATACCGTGTAAAAGCCCTCCCGTGCTTTTCCCGTCAAGGGGAGCTATGCCATTCACCAGGAAATAATATAGAGAGGCCAGGGGTAAGTGCATTTTATGTGTACGGTGCCCCCTCGCAACTTTGTCATTTTTAACCTTTATACCAGTGAAACACCCCTGCGCCTCGCGACAACTTGGACTCGTCCACGCAGCCAACTTGCCACCCAAATAATTACATGTGTTCTCCCCCAAACAGTTTCACGTTCTATTTGTTCTGTAATTGCCAGTGTTGTGTTATAATTATTTCTATTCAAATAACGTCCAAATTCAGTGTCTATGTTTTTAAGTGTCGTCTGGTTAAAAATTTCATATAATTAAAAATTACGTAAACTTTCAACATACTATCCCATTATACAAATTTGGGACTCTCACCCTCAAGTTGTGCTATTCTAAGTGTTTTGGGCCTTTGCCCCTGTTTAATTTTGTAATTTTGTGTTTTTCAGCGAGTGCTTCCCGCGCTTTGGCTGCACGACGTTACGCACGCAGGAAGGACTCGCCAGTTGGCATTACGCGGCGGACCGGGACGGTCAACGTGCTAGTCATTCCGGGCCCTTCACATATTTGTATAATCAGTAGCGTATCAATAGTTAGTCTTTTTCGTCTGGAACATTTTCTCTTCAATTTTGCTGGCCCGGAGGTGTACCGTCACCCCTGCAACTCGTCGCCCAGGGGCATTACCTAATTAATATTTTTCACTCGTGTGGTAAATTTTCTTACAACAGCATCGCCCACCGGTCGGGCATAGGACCGGGTCCGCTATTTGCGCCACCAGTGTTGTGTGTTGGAGTATGGTGCTTTACCAATAAATACTATTTTCCAGATTACAGGTGCGTATTTATTACTTGCCGCTTCACGGCCATAAGTGCGCGGGACCCTTCAACCCGTTTACCAGTGTTCTACCTACAGTGTGTTATGGGTGTATTTTCTACCTTAGTGCTATGGGCGTGGGGAACGACATAAGATTCCCCTGCGTAAGTAATCTAGGGACATAGAGTGGGGAGTGTTCTGCAACGCCACGGCCGTCGGCCACGTGGCTCTGAAACTTAGAGTCTCTGCTCTCATGAGTGCCCGTTCTCTCTTAACGGGCTGGCGCACCGGGTAAACAACACTTAATCACGACCCCCGCTCACGTCAACTTAAGCGGTGGCTGAAGCGGGCTTGGACCTATGCGCGTCCAGTGGGAAAAACTGCAAGTTGAAAAACAGCCACACGGGCTGGAAGTAAAATTTAAGTGACGTTAAGCCCCTGGACGTTGCGAGTGGCAGAGGTGAAGGAGGTATACTCTGGGTACGTAAACAAAATGAAGTGAAAATATTCCAAAGATTAGAAAAATTAGACTATTGATACTCTATGAGTTGCTGAACAAAGACTTTATGGTGCCTGGAGTGACACAGAGCCAACCTCCTTCTTATGCCGCTAACCGTTATCTGTCAAGCATGTGACGGTGTCCCTGCCTCGTCCAGCAAGTTCCCGCTATTCGCTCGTCAGTACACAAAACCCCTTAAACAATACAAGATAAAAATTGAATAATTTCCATATGTGAATTCTTGATGTTTAAGGCCCCAAATTGTAATAGGGCACGTTTATATAATTATTTCCAAAATGAAGTTTGCCGGTATCCAGATATTAACATTAGATTTAGATTTAGATTTAGTTTATTGCATCCTTAGATCTTTTTTGTGTACATTTTTGCACAAAGATATCGGACAAGTCATATCTACAATATACAAACAAATGAATAAATTACTTAAGTTATACATTAAAAATTATACACTAAAAGAGCGAAATTCAAACATTTCTTGTCGGTTCAGGCTCGCACGTAGGCTCACGTCAGCATACTTCATAGGCTCCACATGTATAAGAAAAGAAAAAAACAAGAGAAGAAACAGAATCTTAACCCAGAATAAATATCTTAAATAAGTATCTACACTGTCATAGATCCACTCAAATACTCATCGACTGTGTAAAAAGCATTAATGATCAAGAAATTTTTAAGGTGTTTTTTGAATATTTTTGTGTTTTGTGTGAGTAATGTTGCAGTAATATGTATTTTGGTTCTTGAATTTTTAGAAAGAACAGATACTTACCAAAATTATCACATTTGAATTCACTTCTAAATAATTTAGAGAATTTAAGTTGCAGGTCTGGCTGCGTGGGCGAGTCCAAGTTGCCGGTGTGGCGCTGGGGTGTTTCTGCTAAGTTTTAGGTTAAACATGACTTATTCTGATTAAGAACTCTTTAAGTGAAAACAAGGTTACGCCTGGCCTTTAAACTCATGCAACAAATGTGGGTGCGACCCACGTTACTGCACTTTGCCTGTAAGTGACAGCATAGCACTTGCCACGTAAACAGCTGTATACGGTGGGTTTTAGCACATGTGGGCACTTTCCCTCCATTTGCTGGGGGTTCTTTAACACCGAAGCATGTTTTGGCACTACCCGGCATCACTGGGGTGGCATCTGACCAGGTGTGTTCCCTTATGCGGTTGCGATACTGCCGCATTGGCTGTTCCGGTTGGTAGGTGCGTTGAGCATAATGGGCTTCAGCAGAGGAGATGCGGAACGGTCCGCATCAAGTTGATGTATTGTAATTGGTGAAATAAAATCGATCGTTGCGATTTTTTCTGCTGTTGCCGTATCAACTTTTCTGTCGCTGTTCCTTTTTCGATCTTTTCACTTGACCTTCTATGACCATTTGTTGCTTTATGCCTTTTAGTAAACTTTTATTTGTTGTGTTTGTCGTCCTGCATATTTCAGGCTGTGTTTTTGGTTTTTCAGGGATTCGCAAAATTTTTTAGATTCGTCTTGTTGTATTCGTGTTAAATGTTTTATACAGATTGTTTTAATTAATGGAAGTCTTAAATAGAAATTTCGGTAAATGTCTTACATCTCTGGTGATTGGTCACTCTAGAAAATGGTATGTTGTGTTAATTGGAAGAATTAGTTTTACCTTAACCTAATTCTTGTCTGAGTTACATCAGTCTTTGATCTGTATTTTTTATGTATTAGAATACATTGACTTTATAATGTCTGCGTAACGGTAAATACTAATAGGGGATTTTGTCAGTGCAGAAGTATATCTGACTACGTTCCGTCTAAACGACGTTCACAATGGTAGTGCATTTGGAAGACCGCGCCTTGAATTTATTATTCAGCCATCACGATTCCGGCTTTTCTGTAGTTTTCTACGTTTACTGTAAGGGTTACGTACGACAGACCATTATCGATTCCTTTCACAAACCAGATTACAATTGTAAAAAGTTGTACCGCATAAGGCGCGATTTCACAGGTTGATAGGGGGCGTTTTATTTTTTTATTTAATTTTTTCTTCTTGCAGTTGGGCCTCAGCCCTGTGGCAAGGATTTGCTTAACCTGCCTCTTCTCAATTTTCCGACCCCATCAACCTTTTCCTAAACTCCCTCGCTCCCTTCACCTCAACCACATCCTTCGCCTAATTCATTCCAATCGTTCACCGGTCTCACCATCATAGTGTTTTTTCCTCTCTCTGTCCTCTTCACCACCCTCTGTATCTTCCACTCATGATCACCCCTTCCCCTGAATATACCTCTCTGTATCTTGTCACCCAATTTTGCCCATCCATCCACCCCCCTCACCACCTTAAACATCCTTACCAGCCGCTCCACTCTCTTCCTCTCCTGCAGTGTGCCCCACCCCAGTCCTCTCACCATTACTGATGGTCTGAAATCCTCCTCTCTCTCCCCCTGTGTCCTCCACTTATTTGTGACCCACCTAGCAGCCCTTCCCTGCACCTTTTCCATCTCTACCACTTCCCTTCCCACGTACGGGTCCCAGACCGCCACCGCATACTCCAAGATGAGCCTCACCATTGTTTTGTATCCCTTTTCTTTCACTTTCTTGTCTGTGCCCCTTAACACCCTTCCCAGCAGGGCCAGCGCTCTTCTACCTTTACTTGTAACACACTTCACTTGCTCGCCCCATCTTACGTCATCCTGAAGAATAACTCCCAAATATTTATATCTGTTCGCCTCTCCAATCTCCTGTCCTCCCCATCTATATGTCTCTCTGACTCTCTCTTTTCTGTGTAAATCTCAAAATTTTAGTTACGTTAATTTTCATCTCATTTTCCTTTGTCCACTGTTCCAATTTGTTTATGTCCTCCTGCAGACCCCCACCCTCTCCAATAATCTTGTACAATTGGGGGCATGTTCCACCAGAAATCTGAACATTAAGTATTCTTAATGTAATTGGTGAAAAAATGTGTTACGTAAATGTGATGGAAGTTAGGCAACTGGGTAAATGTGAAGAGTAGCTACTCATTGTATAATAGTCGAAGTATGGGTTTAAGAGGTATTGTTTACTGATCAGAAATGGTTCTAAAATGTTTATAATTAGTCCTACGTAAAACAAACTTTTGGGAAGGTCAGTTTACTTAACCTAAACTTAGCTAACCCCTTTTTTAATGCATGGGACTACTACTAACTACCGTAGACGTGTTTTTCGTTAATAATCTGTATCTCACATATCAATAGTTAGGCGATATATATGGTGAATAGCTACTTTTCACATTTATTGTATTTTGGAAATACATGTTACGAAAAGTAGAAATTTTTACTGTTTTTACGCTACAACTTTTAAATATCTATTGTTTTCGATTACCTACCTACGTACTTCTCTGAAAGCATTTTTGAAAGCTTACAAGGTGAACTATGTTAAGGGGCTTTGTAATTGATCCACTTATAAGTATAGGGTGGTTTATTTTTACGTAGATTCCAAATTTAAACTCTAGATCTGGAAGCTTTGTAGGCAACGATCCTTATGCTATGTGCTTAAAATGTGTTGTAAAGTGTTGAGAAATACTGTTTTTACAAAAAGAAAACACACTTAGGACAAAGATGGAATGTCATTGTTGACACCATGCTTATTAAAAACACTGTTTAGAAACCCATCCATAATTAAAAACTGCTATTTCAGACTGTCATACTTCAAAATGTACTAATAGAATTTAACTGAATATATGGTAAACTCAGAGTAATATCATGCATATGTTGAACTTTGCTATAGACTTTCCACCAATAAAATATGGTCATTGCTTAAGGTCCCATCTTTTAAGTGAGCATGGAGACCCTAGAAAATCTAAAACAATTTACATTTTTGAAATTTCTAAAAATGGTTACAGGCAAAAACACACTTTCCAACAAAGTGCATGCTTTTAACAAAGGTTGGGACTACAAACTGACAAATTTTCAGATTTTTAAACGATGAGGTTTATGAGTAATTGCCAATCAAAAATTGCACTTATGTTCAAATTTTGCAAAATTGATAATTTAATGTTAATAATCATCATATTTACCAGAAAGATAGTCTTCCACCGCCGCATACTTTTCCGAGAGGTAGGTGGGAGAAACCAAAAAAGTGGGGGCTACCCACACACCCCGCAGGGTGATCCACTGGATCAGCGAAGAAAGCCGGAAAAACATGCCCACAAGTGGTAGGCACCGTCACAGTGTCTCCCTTAAATGTTATCAACTTTTTATACAGTCATTTAGGTTAACTTTGTACCGGTCAGGGCAACTTTGTACCACCAGCCTAGTTTGATTTTAAATTAAATATTTGAGAATTTAAGACTACGGTTGTGCTCTAGATGAATAAATTTGTTAATCTTAAAGTTTGCGTAGTGGTTGAATGCCACATAGCTATTATAAAAAAGAAAATCCCTGGTACAAAGTTACCCCAAATGACTGTACATGAGTAGACAGCTCGTGTTATTTATCAGTGCTAAGAGTACCTATCCACTTTTTGGCTTCTCCGCATCACCTTAGAAAACTGTTATTAAAAAAATTTCTACAGTGAAAAATTAATAAATGTGTACTGGTACAAGTTTGGAGCGTTCATCACCAATTTTTCAATGTATCTTTGATATTACTCTGCTACAACAACAATTTAAGGGCATGGTTCACAGAAATTTTAGTCATATTGTTATATTTGTACCAGATATTTTTTTCTCATTTTAGACATAAATTATGACTAAATTTTACTTTTATGAAATTTTTTCTCTCTCATAGTTTTTGCCTAATGGCTCGTAAATGTCGAAATTGGCATGTTACAATTAAAACAGACATGCCAAACTGAAAATAATTCATAATGAATAACGATGTAGGCTAAATCGTCTCCAATACAAAACCACAAAATAAAACATTTTTTGTAGTTTGTAAAATTGTTTGTATTTTTAAAAAATGTGTTGGGATTTCAGCATTTTTTTGTATACAAATAGACACATAAATGTGCGTGTGTGTGTGTGCATGTGTGTATGTATATACATCACCTGCAATTTTGTTATTCACTGTTGTGAATTTTTGCATTTTGGTTTGTCAGTTATAGGGTTGTACTGAAAACTGTAAAATGTGAATTTTGACATTTACGAGCCATTACACAAAAACTATGAGAGGTAAAATAATTTCATAAGAGCAAAATTTATTCACAATTTTTGTTATTATTATTTTATTATTATTATTATTATTATTATCATTATTTTTTTTTTTATTTATAAAATGTTGCCGAAGTTGCTGTGAACTTAGCCCTTAAAGGCACTCGGGATCTTAATTTTTAATTTTACAAGCCTCAGTTTTAAGTTAACAGCGATTTTACAAGTTTTGTGTATCTTTTTCTATTTTTGATTGCAGTTTTCATGATTTTCGATTATCTTCACTTTTCTACAGTCTACGGCATTGACCCCCAATTAGTGCAGATAGTGTAGAATTTAGTGTACATATATCAGTTAAGTTACATACATCTGCCCGTGTTTCTGCTAAATAAACAATGGCCCAACACCCAATATGATTATTTAGGCTACTATTGTGATACGTACGGGTGATCTTTTAATTTTTGACACTGTGCATATTAACGTTTTAAGCTACAGTGAAACTCCAATCATCCAAACGCTGACTATCAAAATCTGGGATTATCCTAATCGATTTCAGAAAAAGGAAAACGTACATAGACATGTACTGCGACTCGCAAAGTTATGATCTGTGTGTGCGCGCTATTGTCCTCTCCGCAAAGCTAGAGTAGGCGCAGTGCGAACATTATTGGGATGATGAGGCACAGTCGCATAGTGCAGTCAAACAGCTTACTTTGACCGAGATGTTCTGCAGACAATGACTTACATTTTTATGTACTAATCTACAGTACTAGTAATACATATGCTATAACGTGTAAAAGTTTTTAATTTAATTAATTAAAAATGCGTACAGTACCAAAAATAAGTTTTTTTCTTAAAATACATAAAATATGTGTGTGTGTGTATACATACATATTCTTTTTTCAGAAATAATCAAATCCAAATAGGGTCTCGTTCCAGTTGATTAAGATAGTATAAGTTGTACTGTACTTTGTCTGCTGTTTTGTTTTATTTCCTTTGTTGAGCTGTAACAGTGTGAATGCTTAATAGGAGCAGCAGCGCAGCATCAGTGGGGCCACCCTTCACGAGAGATGGTGATGATGGCTCGACTGTGACAGTTTTCGGTGACAGGCTGAAGAAGGATGAGCACATTTTCCAAGCAACTGGCACGACAGATGAGCTGTCTTCATACATCGGGTAAAAATACTGTTTCCTATTGTTTCCTTTCCGCTGTATGTGTGACACTCTTAAGAGTGCGTGGTAGATAAACGCTGAAAACAACAATCGATGCCTACGCTTTTTTGAAGTCAATATGGATAAAATACTAATGACAATCCTAGATGATTGTATTTGCCAACTGTATGAGTAAATATTTATCCAGAATTACTAATTCGTTACGCGTGATCTCTTGCGCCGCAGTTAAATGCACGAGGCTCCGGCGTCAGATTGTGCCTCAGTAGTTCGTAACACTGGAAACAATTTTGTTTGAAACGTTGGCTAAAACTATTGTCTAAGATTGCTATTGTTTAATTTTAGCAAATTTGCTTAAGGAAACCTACAGTTATAGATTAATGCTTTTAGAGTTGCATTATGTACCACGCCCTCTTAAGTGGAGTTGCTGGGATTTTTTTTGTTAGTGCTATTCTGTTGAAAAAAAACCAAATAACATAAAAGAGTATTTCTTTAAAATTTTTCTCCTATTAACTATAACACGGGCCAATTTTTATTACTGTAGTTGTAGGATAAACATTGTGACATATTGACCTAGTGTGTCTGTAATGCCATCATAAACTTTTGTTTGTAGTTTATTAGACATAGTAAAGGCTTTGAAAAATTCTTACAATGGGGGTATTGTGGACATAGCACTGCAATGTTATATATCCACAATATTTCACTAAATCAGAGCAAAGAAAAATCAGTTTGAACAATTTGTAAGTTAGTTAAGTGCATGAATTTTTTTTGTGTAGATTAAAACAACATATTATGTATATCAAAAACATTTTTCTTGTTCTGTTCAATTTCGTACTGGGCGTCTAACCCTCACACCTCTTAATCCCTCCGTACTTCATTATACGACCTCAAGTGCAGAGGAGGTTGTATCTGACAGTTTTTGCTTTTTTTATGCAATGCATATTTTTATGTTTTTGAGAGCTCACTTATAAAATCAACGTACTTTCATGAATGATTTTATATATATATATAAGTTCCGTGGCCCAGAGAGAAAATCTCTAGTTACATGCAGCTTTTCATGGGATTAGTTATTATAATTTACGGCTGTGTTGCAAGTAAGAAAAAAAGAGTCAGAAGAGTCTTAAGACAAATTGTTTAATGTATGCATAGTTAGCATTAGTTTGAAAGAATGTAATCACATATAATTTTTGTTTGAATTCTTTTCAAAATCGGGAATTTTTTATTTTGTACCTCTGTGGAACCTTGCAAACTTTGCTTTATACATTTTAAACTTGACATCTTTATAGGACTTGTGGATCAGAGTAAGAGTTATCATTTCAAGTTTATTTTCAATTCATGAGATATCAGACTCGATTCGTCATCACATTTCAAGGACTGAAACTGTTGAGATAACGCTGCACAGACAATGATAGTAGGCTTCCTTCGACAACAGATGCAACATTTTGGAAATGGTATTTGTTACCATCTTCAGGCACACAAACAATCTGAACTCCAGCAGATCATTGCCTTCTGTTATATTTGTTGTGTTCTCAACATCTTTGTCATTGTCAACATTTACTTACACCATGTTTGGTCCTTGTCTGTTTTGACTTTCGTTTTTTGTTTTCCACTGTATAACTCACTTACTATATTGCTATTTTGGAAGTACTGTATTTGTATGTATATTTACTACAGCTGCTTCCAGCTTCCTTGGTCTATACTTCTCTCTTGTGGTTAGTCATTTTATGTAACCATGGGATTTCTCTGACTTAGCAACATTCACTACCAATAGTGTATATCCAACAAAACACATCAGTTTATAAACTTAAATATTTGGTTGAATTTTCTGTCGGTGATGTTAAACTGTAAAACAAATACCAAGAAGCAAAAGTGAGAATTATCTCAGAATTTCTAGTGTAAAACATAACCTTATGTTGTCTCTGTGATACAAACCCTGGCTAAATTAAAAAAATTTGAGTACAGTATTTGTTACTTTCACCATAGGTTAGCATGTTTGTATGGGGTAGGTGACTGATTACTTCATAGAGTGTTTTGATAATGTAATGGAATTAAATGGTATTTTACTTCTGTATATTTTTTGTGTATGCTTTATATTATAATATTTTTTACAATACCTAAACAGTATTGTTTAAATTCAGTAATTTTTAATTTAATTTAAAACCTATCTCACTTTATTTTTTTAATAGGCTTCTTTGCTTTATGAGTAGGCCTGTGCATGTTCTGGGAACTGCATTCTTTATGCACGGAGGTCATTGATACCTCCTTGAACTACACTTCAAAATTTTAATTGTTGCGCGATATTTTTTAATCACCTCCTTTTGATTTTGTCTCCTATACGATGAAGATCGACATGGTAGATCTTCCCTGAGAAGAATTGGTTCAGGAGAAAAATCTACTACCATCCAAAAGATAGTTCGCTTTGTGAAAGGAAAAATTTCAGGAGTTGAAAGTTTAAAAAGTTTTGGTCATTTTATGACAAGGTTTTTTTCTCTAAATTAGTTCCATTTTTTGTGTGAGCTTGAATTCACAGACTCTGCCAATGTTTGTAAGACGTCATTTATTTTATGAACTGCACCCTTAGATTCGGCTGTATTAACTTTAATTAGTTCACCAGCCCTATTATTATGAAACTAATATTTGTAGCTGCCTTTGCATATTCAGTAATTTTAATTGACATATTGAATTGCCATCGTATGTAATTTAGTGTCATTCATAGGTTTTGCTACAAATGTTACTGATTTAGAGATTCCCCAGTGGTATTTGATGCGGAGTACTTACACTCTTATCGCATAAACTGAGCTTTAGCATGATGCAAACTAATTTGAAATATATTTCATCAAGTTTAAAATTAAAGATCACAAGAATCCAATTAAATGATTGTACTAATTGAGAGAGATAACTGTAAGGAGGTAGCAGAGTATTTACTTTCGTTAGTGTTGTGGATTAGCATATAGTTTTTTTTTTTTTTTTTT
>PNEQ01002275.1:11018-29713 GCA_003012365.1 Medauroidea extradentata | reverse complement strand
CTACAAATTTTCATCCCTTAATATCAAATGGTTCCCGTCAAATTCAATAAAAACCATACTTGCAACCCCATCTTCACAGGGGTTTCCTGCCCTTAGGAGTGGTTTCCAGGCATTCGTTGCCAGACATTTTCTAACTGTTATTTTGCAAGGAACATCCTGTCACAGTTTGTCGCAGAGCTGATGACTCACCCTGTGTATAGAAAACCACTATCAAAGAAAATTAATTGATCTTGCAGAAAAGAAATTACTAGATAGAGGTGGGTTGGGATGGCCAAGTACCTCACAGCGTGCGTGTGCATGTGTGCACGTGTGTGTGTACACATACCAATGCATGCCAAAAAAACTGTAATATTTCATTTTTAAAACTTGTTGTCTTTAAGATTAGAGAAAAATGAAGCTGACCTAATATGAATAAATGCTATTTTATTGCAGTTTTTGGGGTTTGAGTGTTAAAATCACTTTGAAACAATTTTGCAACGTTATTCTTCGGGCACCATGTCTTGTACTGTGTTACAATTTACATATGGTGCAGTACGTTTGGTAAAATATGTGCCATGTTACTTAGTGTTGTACTCTACAGTAATCTCTCAGTTTAAAGTAATTGTATTGTTTCTTTCATTTCAACAACTGTATTTTTTGGTCCAGTCTAAAGTTACGAATGTATTTTTATCGTACAGTTAAAAAACTCTTTCAATTAAAGGACAATTTTTTAAAGTCCCGTGAGAGTCATTAAACCGGAAGATTATTGTACTGTACTTATAACTTGATAGATTGAATAAAAGAAGACTTAAGGCCGTGATCTTTCATTTATTTCAAACATTTGCAAATAACTCAAATATTTTTTAACCAAGTGCTTTGAAAAAATTTGAGACTTTGTACAGTCATACGATACACAATTTTGCCCGAGCGTTTTTAAAAATAATGTACTGTTGGCAAGCAAAAAATAATTTTTCTTCATTTTCGTTTATTTTCACAAAGAAATATGTAATATTTCAGGGGCAAAAGTCTAAAAATCTGTTTGATGTATTGCAACAGAAAAATTCAGATACAAACAATGATATATTAGCGCTACAACTGTAAGAATGAATTTTTGATATACAGTATGTATTAATTTGCATTAAAAAAATATTTTCGGAACTGCTGCAAAACTAAAGAGTGAGGCCTTAATGTCTCTTCTCTATTAAACAGTTACAGTATTATTATGTGTATAGTAATAATACTACTATTACTTTAGTGTTTATTGAGTTAAAAAGAACTGTACTTAATTAATTTTATTTTCTTCTTTACATAGGTCATGGAAAATGCAGAGATAGTTAATCTTGTCAAAATCCTTGGTCTTCAGTACAAGAAGATATATGAAAGCACGGATGATTTGAGAACTTTGAGATATGGTCGTCTCATGATAATGACAGATCAGGACCAGGTAAAAATGTTTTATTCTTTTTTTATTTTTTTACCACAGTAAGTGAATTGCTGATTTTTTCTCTGGATGTCTGTTTTGTGGAAAAGTAAAAAGTGGTGATAGTTGTGTGTTATACTAAATAATTTGCCAACAATATTGTAATAATTTGTTGGGGATTGTTTGTTTGCAGTAATGGTTAGTCTAGTATTGTCCATACCGTATAATAATTCCATTATTTGACAGATCATAAAAAAGTAGGGCAATGTAAACAAAACATTATGTATCCTTCCACCACCATGTGCTTTCCAGCTGACAATCAAAACATGTCAACAGTTAAGGTATATTATGCTTGCAATAACATTTAGTGTGTGTTGTGATTTTCTTTAGATTATGTTTAGATGTCAGAAAAATAATTTATTTTCAATACTAGATGCACATTAATCTTATTAGGTTTAGGTGGGCAATGTTAATGGAATTATTTCAAATTACAGCAATGGATAGCCTACTCTACAGATATTAAGTTAATACAATTACGTATTTAAAATTTAACTTTTTCTTGTATATTTTTCTAGATTTTATAAAAATTGTAACATTTAACGGCGTTACCAAAAATAAACAAACTTGTATGGGCAACTTATGTTTTCTACCTGACATCTAAAAATATTAAATAAATAGTAGCTTATTTGGTTACTGCAAACTGAAGTTGTAAGAGATTATTACAGTGCAAGCAAACATATTTAAACTTTAATAATAATTAAAATAGGCTAATTCATTCAATAATTATTACAATTGTTTTTCGTGTTGCCTTTAAGTTGGTTCTGTACTATCAGATGATAAAGCCGTATAGGCTTAGTTAAAGTTTCCAGTTGTAGACTATTAAACAAACTTACCTTTTGTGGTAGGCCTACCTTTGAAATATCTGTGTTATTATAGTAGGGGCTATATAGCAAAAATTTGTGCTCTCGCAACCTAAACAGAAATAATATAGTAATAAAAAGTGTAAGTAATAAACAAACATGGGTAGGCCTAATTGCCCAGATCAGGTTTAAATATTTTGTTGATTAATTAACACATGTCATCAAACCAGTACACTTTAATGACCGGGAAATGTATAGACGTACGTCTTCTGGCCGTTTCTTTTGGTAATATGTAGGCCTAAATTTTTGTAGCTGACAAGCACAAAATCTCACGTGGACTTTATATTAGTCACTTACTTGCTTAAAACAAAAAAACACGAACATTTTCTTACAAAAAGAATTTATTGAGCCGGCGCCTTGAAAAAGCATGTTTACATATAAGACTACAATAAGAAGTGTAGATGTTTACACACAAATTCTGTTAAAATAAAAGTTAGATAAAATTTTTTAAAATTTTATATAGCACTTTTGTCTGGACTTATTACGTACTTCTTATTTAGCGAATGTTTTTGTAGACATGCCAGCTGAAGTTCTTGTCTTCCGAATCACGTCTTAATATCCCGTTGTCGTTAGCGATTACAAGCCGCGTATTTTAATCCCTGCATTGCAATATTTTACAATTACATACATGCACAAAATATAAAAATAACACCATACAAGAATCTCAAACGAACACGAACACACGAGAAGCTCAACCTCAAACACTTGCAACGCAAATGGCCGCTCTTTGTTTTGGTTGCCGGAAGCCATAATATCTCATTGGCGATTACAGGCTGGGTTTTATAATCCCCACATTACAATATATTACA
This sequence comes from Medauroidea extradentata, assembly GCA_003012365.1. Taxonomy (NCBI): domain Eukaryota; kingdom Metazoa; phylum Arthropoda; class Insecta; order Phasmatodea; family Phasmatidae; genus Medauroidea; species Medauroidea extradentata. The sequence continues at coordinate 26,585 of PNEQ01002275.1, read as the reverse complement.
TATATGCACAGAATAATACAGTTAACACATTAGAATCTCAAACACTCGCGAACGCGGTAACTTTTCACACTCGCAAATGGCCGTGCTTTGTTTTGTTTTGGTTACAGGTCGACTGATAATGGTGCGGTTGTTTGTAAATTAGTTATAAAATTACGCGATTTGAATATAATAAAATCGTTAACTGACTAATGCTGGATACGAAGCCGTGTTATTATATTACGTTTCCTCCAAAATGCGTACTTATTTTTCACGTATAATACACACTACTTTCAGCGTCGGCGATGGAAGTAAACCGATTTGTTGATCAGGGCTGCCACTACTACTTCATCAGGTCATACGGTCACGTCCAGTTGTTTTAAATGATTGCCACGTGTCTGGCACGTGTTAAAAATATTGGTAGCATCGGCTGTCAAAACACGGAATTCTTACATGGGATAGACTTTAGAAGACATTGTGGTCGAAAATTCTCATTCTGTTTGTCACGCCTTGTTTGAGGTTATAACCAAGTTGGTTAGTTGAGCAATGCTTTGTTTTGCGAAATGATCATCTGATGGCCTTAAGGAAAGTAATGTAAAGCAGTGTAGCTGAAACTGAGTGTGAGTTGGGCCAATTGTTATTGGGTTGCTGATCAGTGTGGAGTAGCTGCCTGAATTGACATGTATTTAATGTTCGCAAAATTTATGAATATTAATATTATTAACATTCAAAATATGAAAATATAACCTCTTAGGCTGTAGTGTTTTATATAGCAATTTGTACACAACTTACGAGCTATGTGAATGCTTATAACTGTTACAAAATTACGAACAAAAATTGCATAAATATTGCATAAGAACGGAAATATTTACAAAACTGTGTGTTGCCCAATTTTTTATTTCTCACATATATGCCAACTTCCAGTACTTGCAAAGTGTGAAAGAGTGCAGAGTGTGATTTAATTGTCTAACATATATTTAAAAAATGTAAGAGTCAAACTTTGTGGCCTGTAAATAATTTTGGATCCTGCAGTTGTTAAAATCAACTTCTATGTATAAACATGCAGAAAACAAAAGTGTCCAATAATGCCTAACTAGATCTTAAGTTTGATAACTACTGTACTTGATTGTAGGTTAGAAACAGAATTTTATATTGATGTGGTATAGTTCATGCAGTAATTTCTGTGGTAAGTTGGTTTGCTTCTATAGCATTAGCTGCAATAACCACATCACATTTACAATGTGAATTTTTTTTGTTTGATGTGTAGGATTTTTCAGCCATGTGTGAAATATTTAATTTTTTTTTCTTTAGTCGAAATGTAGTGTAAAGTTTTTGCAATCCAGTACGTAAATACAGTATAGACAATGTACCAGTAATATGTTATTGAAATTAAAAAGCTGCAAATTTTACAACTGTTACATATACCAGTATCTGAAATGCTGTGACATGTTTACACAAAGTTCTTACTGGTAGGAAGCCTTGGAAGTTGGCAGGTCTGGAAAGTGAATCTCGAGCAGTCATCAGAATAAGAGTAGGGAAAATGAAGGAGACTCCGAGAATCATCTTGCACAATTACAGATTACTGCATGCTAAAATCTAGAAATCAGTTTGCTAGGAGGTCGAACCTGAGTTGTCTTGGTGGGAGGTAAGTGCTCTATCTGATGCACTACGTTGCCCTATAATCTATATAGGTTTCGCGTTGTGGCGTGGCTGCTTCACCACATCCAGGTGACGACTGTTGAATAGATGTTGGTGTAGTGGTGTCTGATTTGAACTGCCCTGGATACTCAGCTGTGAAATTATGTAATTTTTTTAGTCATTATCAAAATATCTGTGAATTGATTCAAACTTTGGGTTTCGTAGCAGGGCCACTAACTAACTCATTAGATTCTTCTGTTAAGTGAACAGGGATGCAGCCACAAAAATAATAACAAAGTAAAGAATTGTTAATTTGCACTTCTCTGTATTTTCAAAGTTTTTTTTGTATTACTGCATTACTTGTTGCAATGTACATAGTACGAGACATATCTGGCACCGACTACCACAAATTCATGATAGCTCCAAAACAACATAGATCTTATAGAAAAGTCATGCTAAAAACACCAGCACATTTGCCACAGGATTATTTAAGTATTAAAGCTCATTCTTAAATTAAAATTTATTTACATCCAAAGCGTTGACGCACATGTCTTGTTTCGTCTACCGCTGCACTAGGAGTACTGGGTTGCAAATGCGTATTTCTAGAAGGTCTTTAGGGTAGAGATCATGAGAGGTTGGTGTGATCCTTCTAGAGTAGTTTGTAACAGAGTTATCCTCGATCCAGCGAATGACTACTGGATAAGCCAACAAGTAAAAACTCTGTAACTCGCTAGCACAGGGCGTCGTCTTTATAAAACCAGAGGGTATGGCAGATATCACTCGCCTTATTGGATATTAGGAGGTTGGTACACAAGGTGATCTCATGAAAGGAGAAAGGCAAAGTAATTCAGTTTATATTCATGAACACAAGTTACAGTACTTGTTACAGCATGATGAATATAAAACACTTTCTTTGGTACAAGGTCTCCAATCAGGGTTTGAGTCAATCACAATTTGATGACATACATTATTACACTGGAGTCTCAATATGAGATAGACAACAAGGGTACGAACTAAAGATATGACACATTGACAATAACAACATAAATTACCACAAGGCATATTCTGATGAATACAGTTTACATGGCTCTCAGAGCCATTTAAATACTAGACAAGAATTAAGGCCTGTTCGTGGCCGAGAATGTGTGGCGATCATCTCTTTGATCCCAAGAGGTTACAATATTCACTAGCCTCTTTTACATTAGGGTGCTGCAGCCATCGACGATACTTGACTAACAACAAATACTGGATTACTGGTAATTATACGGCGATCTCTCTGATCCCGGGGAGTGCCAGGCTGGCCCGGCCTGAAGGCCGAGCCCCTGACGACTGACTAGCCCGCCTTATATACCCCTGAGGGGGGCTGAAAGTACTGTTATCAAAATGGCAGCTGGGTCGCTCGAGGCTGTTTGCATCTACAGTTGCGCCACACTCGCACAAAGAAATACTCTCTCGTGGCACAAAGTTACTCTGTTTACTCTGCTACACAAATAAACTTCCCGACTTGAATCATAAATGCCCGTATTGCCGTTTAACACTGTAATTAACACACAAGAACACTTGAGTAATCATAAAACACATTTCAAGCAATAACAAACAAGTAAAATATATATTTACGTGCGTATTTCCCACGATCACCGTTTTAGTGCACTTTACAGAGTCTATGCATGGGATTGACACTACTGGTAGGTGCTCGGCCGTATTTTGTAAACAAACACCGGTACAGGTTAAAAAATGTTACAAATGCAGTTATACATGAAAAATACACATTGGATAAGCACTCGGACGTAAGTAAATACTGTTTTACGAATAAAGCTTTATCTTCATAACCTTACATGCTAACATATTGTTACGGGGGTAACTAGGGACGTGCTTGTCTTTCAGATGTAGAGTACTCACGAGAGGTACACAACCTTAAAATAGGTTAGCTATCAACAATAAGAATTAAAGTTAAAGAATTTGTTTTAAGAATTTAATACAAAAACAAAAATAAAAGAAACGTTTATAAAATGTTGACTAGAGTTGACAAGCAAGATAACAAAAAAAAAACTACATAAGAATTATCTTTATTGCTACATTTCCATTACTGCAACACAAATACAGTTACTGTTATTAAACTTAATAACTTAGCAATGCTTACCATCTAACAAATCTATAGACTTGTTTTCCAGACGTCTAGACTGTTCACAACTACAGTGCAATTAATTTGATTATTTACGTCTCTTATCGTCACACCCAATGGCCTCAAGGTAGGGGGTATTTCCAAATTAAAAATAAATAAAGTTAACTTACGTGTTCCGATAGCCAGTCTTCATGCTCTATTCCAGCGGGCACCTTCCCACTGCCTCTGACCGATGACGACGACCCCAGTGGAAGGGCAGACCTCCCTTATTAAGCTCATGCCCTGCTTAGCCTGCTTTCCGCCCGAGGCGATGACCCCAATGCAGTCAGTGCCCCCGGCATTTGGAAATATAACCGCCCAGGTTTTCGGTTAAATCTCCACGACTAGTAGCAATCCACAAGGACCATGCCAAAACACAAAATATAAATCCAACAAAATTATGAAATTTCGAAATGATCTGAAAATTTGTATAAAAAATTAGGGCCTCATAAAAATCAAACGTAACAATGTTATCCTTATGTAAAAATAAACGGCTATCGGCGAAGGTGCGGGCAAATACTACTGCCTTTAAGCCTAAATGGTAAAGTGTTAAAAATCGGGGGCGAGCGTTAATGTAATTTATAAGTAGACGTGACGGAGTTGCGCCAGCGTGAAATTTAACCAAAAGTGTACAAGTGTTCTGATTCCACAACGATTACATTAGAGGTTACACTTCCAGAAACTACTTGTTGCTTTTTCAGACGTAAACTACTTGTCGCTTTTCCATACTACTTTGATGGTTACAACCCTTCAGTTTATCTCTACCACATCTAATAAGTATGTAAATAGAAGACAAAATAGTGTGTCTAATTATGCCAGCGCCCTCGTGGTTTCACTGCGCAGCCTCACTTCACCACTCCTTCACACCTCCCACCTTTCCCCATCCATTTTTCAAGATTGCCTTACATCTTGGTACTACTGATATGAACGAACAGATCAATACAACTTGACTGCTCCCGACGAACGACACAACAAGACTCTCCAAAACCCTGCTGCAAACATCACAAGTAGTTGTGCACCTAGGCAGAGTGATATTGCAGGACCCAATGTACCCGAAAATTTACAGTAATAGGTTAACACGTTCAGTTTTACGTTACAGAGCTACTGATAAATGTAAATAACAATTTAACCACAGAAAGAACAGATAATACCCATTAGTTTATTTAATTGGGGATACATTCTGCAGTCGTATGCCTAATAGGTCTGCGGCGCAATACCTTGCCAGTGCTCCGTTGCACACGGCACTCCTACAAACAAGGAGTTTGCTGGCCAGGCTGCATGCCTGCACGCTCTCTACTTGCCTCCCCAAGTCTGAACTTTGACCTACCAGATGAATCACATCCAAGAGGAGGGTAACTCATCGCTAAAGTGAAATTTCAAAAATCATAATCGAAGCAAAATACCGTATTTTCCGGCATATAAGACAACTATTTTTACATATTTTTGGCCTTCAAAAATTGCTACTCGTCTTATATGAAGGTGCAAAAATTTTTTGGTAACCTAAAAATCGTTTGAAAGCTAAGCTGTAAGCTGTGGAGTTGTATGATGTTGCAAGAAATAGTGTTTGTCGTCACAAATGAAAACGAGTGCCCCGTTTTTTTAATAAAATTTACGGTACGAAATTTTGATTAGCATCATTAATAATAAAGGACACTTCCTCGCAGCGAAGCGGCGATCGATGCAGCTAGAGCGCGTGCCGAGATACTTGGTCTCGCAGGCCTACAACTCTCGGGCGGAGAAAACGAGGATCTAGGTACCGTACCACACATTCATGTGTGTACTGTCTTGTGTTAGGCTGGCAGACAAAAGCGCTCAGGAATGCGCCGACTTTGCAAGCAGCTGTTGTAGTCCTGCGTTGCCATGTAGTGCGCAGCGTGCCTCAGTTCGGTGTTGTCAAGTCGTGCACACCTGCCGGCAATTGACACATCGCCGGCCACGGCCGTGCATTTCCTTGGCTCTTAGGCGCGCGGAGAGCAGTAGTAGCCAATGTTATTCGTTTATCTGTCTACTGTGATGTTTATATGACGGTAATAAATGCATTGAAAATATTTAAACTGAATTTTTAATGTTTCTGGCAAAGGAAAAAAATATTTTTCTGTCGGGAATTTCAAAATTAGTAATTTACTTTTTTTCAAGATTTTGTACCTTCAAAACCATGACTCGTCTTATATGCGGGGTCGTCCTATATGCCGGCAAATACGGTACAAGGAAAAGTTATTTTGGAAAGAAGCTTAAAATTTATTTCTCTTTAAAAGGAGTCTAAACATGATACAAAACAAATAAAATTGAACCGCAAAATTGACTACTTCCTAACCCTTATTAGCAGCTAAATTAAAATTTTTTTTACAAATTTTAATATTAATTTTTTTATTGGTATTCCCAATTAATATGTTGGATTCTGCATTATAAATCCTTGATATGCCTCACATTTTATTAACTTGGAATAATCAGTTAGTTACAAAAGAATTGTTAATGAAGTATTTCTATAATAAAATTGAAATTACAGTATGGTAAAAACAAAAATAGATGGGCTGTGTGCCAGTGCATGTTACAGCATGTGACAAATAGCTAGGAAACAAATACAGTGAAAGTCCGTTACAACTGCACGAAAAGTTTATGTTATAGCAAGTTATCGTTATAAAAAAATTTTTAAAAACTTTTATACAGTGGAACCTCTGTCCATCGTTTCTCAGGGGACTGACAAAAAATTTCAGTACATGCAGACATTCAATGGATGTGGACTTGAAGTGCAGACAAATAAGAAATGGGACCGCAGAAAGTGTTCCATAGATGCGGAAATTCAATACGTGAGGGTTCAATAGATAGAGGTTCCACTGTATTTATAGCATTATGTTTATATATTATTTGACCGTATATTCGACTGTGGAAATTCACAGCAAAAATTATAGAAATGTACATAAAATTCACTACAATAACATTTTGGAGACATACCATCACTCAAAGGCAAAATTATTAGATGTGCGGCCGTGGTGCAACACGACTAGAGGCCTTGACGCAGTGTGGCAATGCGCTCAGCTGTAGTCAGCGCGCGGAGTCACTCAAGGTCATGCCGCTTCCTGTTGCTTTGGCCACAGCTGCCTTGCAGTAGGCGTGCATTTGTTGCGCTAGGTTTAAAAACTTACAAACTATATTTCACATTTTGAAATGTAATAATTTAATTGAAAAATTACTTCTTAAAAAAAGAATCAATTTTTGTATGCTTTCCTTTTTGCGCGGATTTGCGATAACTATGTAAACAAAACTTCCTCCAGATCTACGTGTTTTTGGGGCACAAAGTTTTTGATTTTTCTGGTGCGCCACCATTCACAGCTGCTGACTGAATTTTTTCCTTATTGTTCAAAGTTGTGAACAAAGTAGAAGGGGTCAAACCGTTTACGCCTACCAATTTCAATTTTGCTGACGGACGGATTTCCACACTCGTGAAATATTTTTAATTTAGTTGACAGCTCAAGAGATTTTCGTTTCTAATCCATGACTGAAATTGCAAGGAAACTGCTGCGTAGTAACACGAAATGTGTACAACCACAGAATGACTGCAAAGTACGAAAATATTTAGGCTGGCGCGCAGCACCAAACATGTTCCTGTCCATGCGACTCGAGCGAGACTAGTTTGTTTACTTGCGGGTCACTCACGGTCATTGAGCCGCAGAACAAACTATGCTCACTTATGGGCCCAGAGCAGCACGCTGCAAAACAAGTTATGCTCGCAACGGGGCCCTGCACCATTGCCAAGTCGCACATGCGACAGCATGTAGCAGCTCTCTCTTATCATGCCTGCCTTGAGAAGAAGTTGGGAGGGGTACAGCCCTGCTACCATTGTACACTCTCAGATTGGTTGGCCCTCACCTCACCGCCTTTCTCCAACTTCCAAATCTGTGCATTGCGAGTTTGCGCTGCTGAAGGGCTCTGCCTGCTAAACGTTTTTGCAACTTCGCTGACTGCACAATTTTCGAAGCTCTTTGTCCCGGCCGGTAGGTAACGGTCATTTTTGCCCCCTCCTTCGCCAATTACTTCTTTTCTTACCTTACCCTCTCCCCCTCAAGATCCAGGACACCACTCCTTTTCCCAACAATTCATTCTTTCAACCCACGCCACGCCGTTCTCTTCTTCCAAGCCGCCTAGGAAAAGTACGACGACATGCCGCGGGGCAAACTATGCTCACTGTGGGGCCCCATCTTGTGCGGCGTTGTCAAGTTGTCCACGTCTTGCACGGCATTGCGTCATTTAACGAACACGTGAAACACTGCAAAGTTGTTTTACGTTTTCTTAAGGAAATAATACATTTTCTCTTTGTTTTTGAGGAAAATTACTACCGTGTAAGCTATCGTTATAGCGAAAATGACTCCGCGCCGTATTTGTTATAGCCAAATTTTTTAACCACACAACATACTGGGAAACTGACGGTGCCAATAAAAATTATAGTTAATGCGGACTTATCGTTATATGCCGTACTCGTTACAGCGGACTTTCTTTGTACAGTAAACTTTCACATTTCCGTAGTTGTCTGGGATTTATGACGTTGAGATTTTTTGAAACTTCAGGTTTATGAAAATTACTTATTAAAAAATATAAAATTCGTAAAGATAAAGTCGGTACAGTCCATAAACATGTACAACTCTTGAACTTCATAATAAACAAGACACTTGAGATGCTAACAGCATGGCTGGAATCATTAGCAATACACATATTTTGTGGTCCATTAATAGAAAAGTGAACACCAAATAAATTATAGCCTCACTGTTTATATTAGACATGACCGTTCGTTCAAGTTAGTTGTGAGTTATGTAAAATTAATTCAAAGTCCTCTTATTAAGCGAAATTAATGGTGCCAAAAGTTTCACTTTAATGTGAATGAACTATATAAGTAGTAACAGGAAAGGTGAGAGTGTATTAGTTTGTGGACTTACACCGTTGCTCATGTTTTGTTGACCAAACTTTTGTTAAAAGGCAACGTACAAAAAGTTGAAAAAATAAAAATGAAAATAAGTAAACTGGTATCTTTTATACTGTATTGTGCTTTCTATGGAAAACACTACAGGAAGAACAGGGATTTGAAGACTCATTTTTAATCTTGCAGGTACTTATTTACAGAATGAATTTGTGTACAGGTGGCAAACTATTTGTGGTTTTCAATTGTATTGCAGCTGATATAGCCCATGAAAATGTACTTTTTAACATCAGTGAAAATGAACTATTAATACTAACTCATTAGGCATTAACTACATACAGTACTAGCATACAGTAGAACCCTGTTATAATGTTCGCTTTTATAATGTTTTCCTGGTTATAATGCTACCTTTATTTGGCCCCTAAAACTGCTTTATAATAGGATACTACCCTCTTATAATGTTTCCCCACTTATAATGTAAATATTTTTTGAGCCCCTCAGAAACATTATAACAGGGTTCTACTGTATTTGTTTACACAATTTCATTAAATTCTGTATTAAATACTTTATACAGCTTGCTGGGCAGTTACTAGCACTTATAATCCTTCAAAAATGAACAATACCAACACGTTAGCTATAAAAACACTGGTTCGGCAATAGCAGCAATCTGCATTTGTGTACAAGATATGTTGTTTCCCAAGGCATAATGCTGATAGTGATATATACATCTACAGTTTGAAAGCTACTGGTTCTAGCGCTGTTGGTTCCGTTTTCTATAATGCCATCTTTGATTTATCGTTCCTTGAAACTACGTACTTTACAACTGCTGCCATCTTAGCTTTGTCATATAAACAACGTGGAAAGTTGGTACAGGTACTCCTAATTCCAGGTTTTGTATTTCCTATAACCTAAGCTTGATTTTGTTGCTATGCACTTGTTATCAGATTAATATTTTTAAGTTACTGATTTTCTGTGACAATGTAATTTGTTTCAAAGTGATGAGGACAAGAAAAAGAAATGAGTTTTTAAAAAACTGTTAACATTACCATAGAATTGGAATCAAAGAATCAAATCCCAACTTTGAGAATTGATAATTGAGTCTGTATATTTTAGGAATCTACACAACATTTATTACAATATGTTCAATACATAATTTACAACACTAATAAAATACTAATTTTGTTTAGAGAATTCTCTCTCCCCCCCCCCCCCCCTTTTTCTTTTCTTTTTCCCTTCTTCTCGATCCTTATTACCTCTTTTCAACCTCTTTCTTTCCCATTTTATTACCTTTTCTTTATTACCCTCCCTTTTATTCCCTATCTCTTTCCCTCTCTTTTTCCCTCCCCCCCCCCACCTCTTTTTACCTGCTTCCTGCAATCACTTTTTAATAATGTATTACATGATTGTATGTTTGGTTTTTCAGGATGGTTCTCACATCAAAGGCCTCCTTATCAATTTCATCCACCATAATTGGCCTTCACTGCTAAAGTTACCATTTCTAGAAGAGTTCATTACTCCAATTGTAAAGGCAAGGAAAGGAAACGAGGAACTGTCCTTCTATTCGCTGCCAGAGTTCGAAAAGTGGAAGACTGAGACTGATAATTGGCACACATTCAAGTTAAAGTACTACAAAGGTACATTCTCAGCAGAATACATCTAGTTTATTTTCTTATTTGTGGAATAGTGGACTAGTCCAGGTATTTAACTCTTTCACTGCGGGATAAAAGATACAATTTTTTAACTATGCCAAGATAGTGTAAAAGTTAAAAAAAATATAAGTTTTTTGTAAATAGGTTTTTTAAAATTAGTTTTGAGTGAGAAATTCACGTATATAGTTTTTACACAATCATTTAATTTAGTATTCGACTAAGTCGCATGTTGCAGTTTAGCAATATTTTGTATATTCGACTATAGCCAAGTGTCACAGTTAAGGAGTTAATGTAGTGTTTGAAATTCTGTCAATATGATGTAGTTTTAAATGATTAAATAATACTGTAGTTATTTATTTAATAAGGGTATTGCAGAGGAACAAATTTTTGGTTGTGCTGAATTTTCATGTTGCATTGCTAATCATAGATCAGAAAGGCCTTTACTACTCTTTATGTATTTGTGTTCCCACGGCTTTATCAATTAGTTTTTTTTTTTTTACCAATCTCTTTGCTTTGTTTGAATAGCGTTTGCTGAACTTTGATTTTGAACCAGTATCCTGCAGTGTGTTGGATTGTTACCATTGTTACTATATACAATTAAATAAAAAATTGTAGTTGCTGATTGATGTTTAGTTGTTTTTCTATGGACAATGGCTGAACAGAATAGATATTCCGAAAGTGATAAATTAAATTGGAAAGGCAATCAAAGTGGCACCTTCTGTAGGTTTTTCGCATATGTGAGATTGTTTAGGGAACTGCTTGTGCATGAACATTGTTGTAGCGTGTTAGGGGAAAGTGATTTTAGGAGATACAGTACTACTAAATGAGATTTTGATACCTATAGCTACAAAAACTATGTTTCTCTAACTCTAAATTTTAGATACGCGTAGAAACACTGTTTCAGAGCACCTCAAAATAGCTAAAACGGCTATTTTAGTCTGCTATCGCGTAAAAAGTACCAACTGAAATCATAAAACAAAAATTGGGGAACCATACTCTGGACTTTACTACGCTCTTTCCGTAAATAAAAAAGTAGGGTCGCTGCTTGAAGTCCTGTAAGAAAAAAGCCAACACCCAAAAATTGCACATAGAGGCGACATGGTTGTTGATGCATAAGACAGTTTAGATCTTATCGTAAGCCTGTTTCCGTACCTCAAACGCGACTTCTACTACCAGCTGTATATAGCTCTTACGGCTGGCAATTGTTCTTTTCATGTAAACAATAGGATACAATTTTAGAGAAGTTACACGACAACTATGTATTCTTCAGCTGTAGGTTTTTTTAATAATGAAGGAACATTTTTAACTGAGTTTAACATTAATGTAAAAATTCCAGCATGTAAAACTGAAATCTCATTAAACGCCAAGTGTTTGTTAAAAAGCTGCTTAGACACATTTGGTCAAAGTATTCTGTTTCGGACAGAATGTTCGTTTGTATTGTTCTTGGGCCAGGTTTTCGACTCCCTCTGCACCTCATTGAAGTCGCGGAGGAAACATTCCACTCCTTGACGACTGAAGATCCCTGAAGCGAAACAATTAATTTGTATCCCATACTAAGGGTGATAGTGTAAAAAGGGCATCGTCTAGTTCAGCAAAGTTAGCACAACAAAAAATTGGCACTATTAAAATTTAGAAGGTGAGGATACCGTCACCCACATCTTTGTTTCAACAGCAGAAATGAATTTAAAAAGAAAGAATTTAAAGTTTATGAAACGAAAGTTCGAAATACAGGTTTCAGAAAGGTCAAGCTAGGGTCCTGCTGGTGTTAAGCGACTGGCCATATTATATATATATATATATATATATATATATATATATATATATATATATATATATATATATATATATATATATAGCTATACACATTTGATGCACCCCGCAATGTGCTTAGTATATATTTTACGCTCGGCCCCGTATTTTGCTAATATTTAATAGCTAGGCCTAACCTTGTTTTTGCCCAAGGGGTCGCTTAAATCCTGTATTGTGAGCCGTGTTGCTGTAAAATGTAAAACTAAAGAGTTAGAGATGCTTATGTTTACCGTTTTTGTATGTGTATATTTACGCCCGCCATAACAAATGTATTCAAACAAATGGACGCTATGCAGATCACGTCAGGCGGAGAATTATGTACTTTAGAGAGGGAAAATGTGTATATAACAATTGTAAACGTAATAATATTAATTTTGTGTATTTATTTTAGTGCTTGTTTATATTCTTTTTGGCAACACGGACGTTTTCACGGCCCCACATGATAGTTGAGTATATTCACGTACTCTTTGGCAGAGTCTGGGAAATTTGTGGGTGTTGGATTGGCCCGCCTGCTGGCCAGCAGACGGCCTCCCCTCCAGCGGCGGCCATTTTCACCACCCACTAACTGTACTTTAACCCCTCCCCCCCTCAGGGGTATATAAGGTGGGCGCTCGCCTAGCCAGATCAACAGTCTAGGGCTCTGGCCTCCTCCCTGAGCAAGCCTAGACACCTCCCCCAACCTCGAAAGGGTTGCTTCCTGAGAAGGGAGCCTAAGCCTGGTCTTACCCTGTTCTTCTGCAGAAAGCTCGTTTAGGAGACGCACACTAGCTGCGCAGGAAGTTAAAGTTCTTGTGGCAAATTATTTTGTGCAAGTAATTTTCAGGTATTCTTAGAAATGCAACATTACTTAATACCATAGACCCTCAATTTAATAATACTGATGGTTCCATTTATGACATTCATAAAATCACTACCTTTGTAAAATCTATAATCCAATTTTGCTCCCACCCCTCTACCAAATTTTAAAATTGTGTTTTTTCTGCAAAGTGTATTCAATGAGGTCCCAATTTTCGTACCGTTTTGCATGAAAGTAAGACAAGATATCATTAAAATATAAATTTATATCACAAGACAGACGTCTTCTGATTAAAAGGGTATCTCTGAATGGTAAATATGACCGACCCATGTCCTGGAGAAAAAAAACGCAGAGCACTGAGTGTTTTCTTGCGAATGTGTAGTTTCTGACATGTGTATCGTTTCACACGAAAGTGGCAAATGATAACTGAAGTTTAAATTTATATCAATAGACAAACGTCTTCTGATTAAAATCCCACTTACGAACGATTGGTATGACCAATTCATGTCACAATAAAAAAACACCAAGCACGGATGCCTTCTCGCAATGATGTCCTTTATGCTGTACTGTTCGATATTTCTGCCCTCGTAACGATGGCATGTGTAGGTATTGTGTGTGTGCAGTAAGAGTTTAGTTAATGCAAAAACGGCACCGTCAACGAGTTCAAACTTATTCACTTATGCCGTTTTTACCCATTGCCTTGTTGTGTTTACTTTCCAGTTGCTCAACTAGCTGATGTGTGGTGCTGATAACGCGTCCCCCCTCTTTTTTTTTTGTGCTTTCCACCATAAAGTTGATGATCTGACTACAATGTCGGCGCCAGAAATTCTACAGCCTGGAGGAGATAGCAACACAAGAAGTTTCTCACTTCATGAGGAAAATGGAATAAAGTACTAAAAACTGCCAAAACTCGAAAAATAACATATAATATTGTTTGTGAGCTGATATTGGCTAGGAGAAGGAGAGGGTTACAAGTTGGATGTCTGCTGGGCATTTTTTTTGCTAAGGGGTGATGATACTGATAGTTTCTGGGAAACGCGTTGCAAGTTGTTTCCAACCCTTAATTTTTGGAAAGGTATAAAAGGGGGGGGGGGGTCATCTCTTGGCCGTGAGACAAGCTATAGCTGTCACCGTCTTGTTCTCTACAAAGAGTAAAGCTTTCGCTTTGTTGTAAAAAATTAGGGTAGACAAACTGTGTAACATACAGGCCTAACGTTGCTCTCTGACGTGCGCCGTCACATTTTCAACAGCTTTAACTTTATTTTACTGTTCCCGAGAAAATGTTAGTAAAATCGCTACCTTCGTAAAATCCAGTGTTCATAAAATTGGGGGACTAGTGTATTAAGTTCTTTATTGGAAAGCAGATATCAGTCTTTATTACATGAATAGTAAAGAAATTAAAATAAACAGAGGGTTGAAGTACTCACAGGCTTATACTTCTTGATGGTGACACATGTGTGCGAAAGGACAAACACATTGTTGCACAAGTGCACGGTTGTGCAACGTTTCGCTGGCTAGACCAGCTTCGTCTGGCTGAGAGTGCCGTGCACATTGAGTAATGGCATATTGGAAGCGTAGTTTGTTGCCCTAGTGGATAGGGAGCGAACTAGGGTGTGGCAGGAATATTCAAATTGAAGAGATGCGGGAGTGTAGAGTAATCTGGTGTTTTGATTGAAACTATCTTACATTAGACATGGTGGTTGTGGAAATGACAAAATATTTAGGAGATAAAATAGGTTGTTTTCCAATGAAGTAGCAAAACATGTTCAGAGTTTCTTGAACGATGAAATTAATGTAATATATGACAATTTTTTAGGAAGTGAATAGCAAATTGTATAATTTTTGGCTCATAACACATTTTACTTTTCATGTATGTAAATAAATGTTACTAGTTAATTTCTCTTGCCACTTTAGATACAATCAAAATTGGTAAAATATTAGGCTGAGGTTTATATTCAGGTTTGTCTTATTTCTAATTCCCAGTGATAAATTCCAGTGACATGATTTATATTCACAGACATCTTATATTCGGAGCAGTACAGTAATTGTTGTTGTGTGTTAAATTGTTTCTTGTGACATGGCAAGGGACTGCGAGGAGGTGTCTTTAGAGGTTTGTGAATTGTTAATACTGTGCTAACATTTTTGAATGAAAAGATTTAAATGGTCATCAAATGTAGAACATTGTTAGCAAACAATTATTGTGCTGTCATTGTTTCACTTAAATTAGGGTTGTGCAAATGTGGCATTTTGTTTAATGAAACAAAATGAAAAATATGTCTCAATTTCACGAAATTGGAACAAAAATGAAAATTAATTTTGTGAAGTCTGGTGTTAATGAAAGTGAAACGAGAGTTTTGTAATGTTGAAAGTGGTTTCATTGTGTATTTATTTAACTCTGCTAGAGGCATTATCATGTACATAATGTTGTACTACTATAGGTGATTCGGAATAAAGTGAACACTCAAAAAAGCCCTGATTAATTTCTATTTTCTGCCAGTTTATATCTTTCCGCTGCATGTAAACATCAACATTGCCACGTGCTTTTATTTACACAGGATCGTCCAATGTTTACAACTACATTAAACTTCTCCGATACATTTTAGCTACAATATTTACTCATTAAATGAAC
>PNEQ01002275.1:0-10918 GCA_003012365.1 Medauroidea extradentata | reverse complement strand
ACAGAATGGGTTTTATTATTGAAAGATACACACACAAACACATAATGCCAAATCTAAAGTAATTGGTTTTTGGTGCTTCGATTCTTGACTCCTCGATTCTCGATTTCACGATTCCATAAAAATCGAGGGTATCGAGGAATCGTGAAATCGAATTTGACATCCCTATTATTTATTATATGCATGTATACTACCTAGAAGAGAACATAATCCTGGAGTCTGTAAGTAAATGATGATAAACAATTAGCATAGACACTATTGAAGTGGCAATGGCCTAAAGTAAATTTGATAAGTAAAAATGCAGGATAAGGATGTGCATTAATGGCAGTGGCCAGAATTTTATAAGTGTGTCAATTAACTGTAACAACACTATTGAGGTAAAGGCGTTCCTAGTCTTGTGGTTGTTTGTATTAGCTGCTAGCTTCACAGGCAGTGCATATTCCTAACATATCCTCCTGCTTAGCACTTTGATGGTAAACATTTGCTGAACAAATACACAGGGAGGGTTGGGGAGGGAGACGTGATGCCATGCATCTTGCAAGCTTGTACTTCAGTGTTTGGAGTTAAATTAAGAGCCGAAGGAGGTTCCGACGCAATTTCCTGTGTTTATTTTTCCCTGTGCATTTTGGTGCAACTAAAAAACTGTGATTCTTGAAAGTATATAGTACTGTTGTTTCCTGTTTTTGTGTATTTAATTTAAAAGTTATCCGTGTTTCAGGTTTGATTAAGCATTATGTTAGTTTTACTAAACCATTTTGTTGCTTGCAGGTTATCAGACTTCTTACTGACAATATCTAGAGTAGCTACGAAGTTGGACAAGAAGGATGAGTCTATCTATGTCCCCCGGTTGGAAAGCATCGCCAACAAAGCATGATGCAAACGCTCAACAGACAGCTAGTGCCATATGTACCTACATTTCCTCTCTTTCTCTCATTTCATTTTTGTAAATAAATACCTGTATTTATTGAATCTGACTGAGAAGTGTTGCAATAATAGGTGGTAGCCTATAGTGTTGCTTATTTACATGAGTTTTTGGATTGAATTTGTAGAATAAACTAAGTATGTGTTACGCATATTATTTATTTATTTTCTTACTGTATTTACTTTCCCTATGTTCTGCACAATAGGAAATAACAGTAAATGTTTCTCAGATTTTAAATACCTATATGAAATTAGATTTAACACATTAAAAATTAAAATTAGTTTAGAAGTCTGGGTGACATGAACTGATTAATTGCTGACATTATCAAAGCAATTTTGGTAGGTTTCTGACTGACTTCACTGATGGCATTTAAAGTAGGGTTTTAAAAATTTAAGTTGCAGAAAGTTTGCTCCAAAATTCTGTTATAGGTGTGTTTTATAAGTATTTTGTGTGAATGCTATCTTAAAATGGTGGCCAATCAATATCACAAAGTGCACTGTAACTTATAGAAAGTACAAAGTCAATTTTCTGCATCTTTTTCCAGAAAAATCGAAGGAAGTATATATTACATTTTAAATGTTGTATTAAAGATATTGCACAGATGCACATTAACCTGCAGATTTCCATTTCTGCCGCCCATATTCTATCCCCGTGGCAAAGTAATATGTGATATTCTTGAGTACGACTACTACGTAATATAAAGCTGGGAACACTCCTACGACCTGGGAAATACTGTCATGGTTTGCAGCAAATACCATTCTTTGCTAATTACGTTTTATGCCAGTTTAACATGGAAGTACTTTGTGTCAGAATGATTCCACAAAATATTACCAGCAGTGTCAGAATGATTCCACAAAATATTACAAGCAGTGTCAGAATGATTCCACAAAATATTACCAGCAATGTCAGAATGATTCCACAAAATATTACCAGCAAGTGTCTTCCTTCTGTGTATTATTTGTATGAAGTACAGTGAAACCTCTTTTTTTACACTTCTCAAGGGACTTGGAAAAATTGTTGTAAAATGCAGAAAAGTGTAAATTGAGGGAAATTTTAAATGTAAAAGCAGAAAATGGGACTATGAAAAGTACGTGCAAAATGGTGTTTTGCTGTATTTACATTACGTATTGAGGCAACTTTGTTGCTTAAAAATTCATGTGTTTTGTTCAAATAGTTTGGTTTGTCACTCAACAAACGCAATAATAATGTATAGTTAAGAAATGCTCATTGTACATACTGTGTTACTGTTCCAAGGTGACAGTAGCGAAACATTTGCCTGCCTTGCACTGCGAGAGTATCATTTTCGGGTGCTGCCTACTTCGGAGCTCTGGCACGAGCAAGGATAGGGATATGCGTGTTAAATTTCTATGGAACCCTATCAATTTTTAAAAATTTTGCTTTCGGACAAAATAAAGCATTTTCTGTATTGAGATGAGGAAAATATTGCTACATGAATTGCAATTTTGAGGAAATTTATAATATTTTACAGGATGCTGCCTCAGATATGACCACATTTTTGCTGCTAGCTACGCCATGTTCAGGAAACTGAGGCGTAAGGATGGGGCATGTGGCAGGAGCTAACTCACGATACTATTTCTTCCCCCGTCTCCCTTCTGCTTCTTTTCCGGACCCTTTTCCTTCCCCTCACAATACGTACTGAACACTCTTCATGATATTATATTTGTTTCATAACATTTCTCTTCCAAGTGAGCATAGTAAATTATTAAACAGTTTTTTTTTCTATCTGTGGCTTCATTCTTGTAATGTTAGCGGCTTTTTAACTGTATTTCTCAAGATATCTAAAAAGGCATGTGCAGTGTCTAGACATGTACTTCACTGAAATATGCTAATAGAGGTGCTGTCATAACAGGTTCTCCATAAATTACAATTCCAGTAAAGTCTTTTGGCTCATGAAGATAGTTTGAAGTATTTAAAAAAAATTTTTACGTGTTATTTCAAACACTTAAAAATTTTGTAAAATGTGTTTAAATTTTAACAACCATTTAACTGTCTGTTTAGCATGATATTCTCAGCGCTAATCGAGAATATTCCAGTGGCTGCCTCGGATTCCCTTTTCCCCTTATACTTCACCTATGTAAGGGATAGAGTTAGCTCGCCTCCCGCCAAGGCGATCAGGGTTGAATTCCCGATGGAGTCAGGCCTCCTAAATTTCTTACTGGGGAAGTATAGGAAACATTGCTGTTGATCAGATGGTTTTCTCGGGTTACTCCCATTTCCCCACCCTTGGCATTCAGTTGCTTCTCCATTATAGGCCTTTACTTAATGCCTTCCCTTGTGGTTTGACAGATGCCTATGGCCGCCTAGTTCAGAAGTCTCGTCAAATGTGGGGTGTGATGCCCTGCCCTCTGGCTTTCTCACCATCCACTATTTTTTACCTTCTTTCTTTGCATACAAGAGAACAATGGCAGGGTTCTCGCAGACCTGGAAAACTGGGATGGCTGGGAAAACTCAAGTAATTTTACAGGTTCAACTGGGACAGGGAAAGCAGAGGGAAATTTCGGATCAAATTTATATTAATTTTTTTCTGGGCACTTATATATACTGCATGTTTTATCAGGCATCATTTGGTGTCATTCTGTAGCCTTAACCAAAGCTATTTTGGTGACTGCTTTTATTTTTTAATGGTTGCAATTAATCTTGAAGTCTGCCAAATGTTGTTAAATAAAATCCTGTATTGAAAACCATTAAGACATGTTTTCTTTAATATGGTCGTGATCTTCTGTGTTGTTGCAAGCAGGTCAGCTATTAGCATGGCTGTTCTGCCATGTTTCACGGCTCCCCATAATGCCACCAATAGCGATTACTGTAGTGATAGACGCTGGGCTGTTACATTTTGAGTGCTTTTCCCTGCCGTTATCATGACTTTGCGTCATTGTGCAACGTAAACATTGTGCAGTGTGTTGGTATGTGTTAATGTTGTGTCAAACTATGTCAAAGTTTAAGCGCGCGATCTACCACAATTTTCATCACACAGTGTTTTTGTTTTTATATTTGTACTTTTTTTTTACACAAAAGTGACTCAATTTTCCTTTTAGAAAAGTTTTTTATCTCGCATAGTTTTTGCATAAGGGCTCGTTAAAAGTCAAAATTTGCACGTTTCCGTTTTACGGACGACACAAATCAACTCACTTACCAAACTGAAAAGATTTTCAGTGAATAACGACGTTGTAGGCTACAAAATAAATTTTTGTTGTATTTTAAAAAAAATTATTGAATTTTATAAAATTTGTAATTTAAAGTTTAGCTTTTTTATTTAATTACAAGAAAATGTTTATTCTTAGTTTTTATGTACGTCACGTAGGGTGCGACGTCTTTATCCACTGTGAATTTTTTCAGTTTGGTATGTCAATTGGTTTTAGTGTAGTCCTTAAAATGGAAACATGCAAATTTTGACTTAAAACATTTTGTGTCTAAAACAAGATTTAAAAAAATAACTTATGCAAATAGCAAAATAAAAATGTGATGAAAATTGCGGCTCATTGCATTTTATGCCAGAAAATTTTTTCCTTAAGTTCAAAGGGAAGGCAAGCCATCAGAAGCCACGAAGAAAGAAACTACGACAAGAAGTTAAATGGAACATGTGGGGTCGGTGAGCATGGCAACGTTTCAATAACAGACAGAAAAAGTACGACAGTCTTGAGTCAATGTGCTTGAGTACTCACAAACCAGTGGGACACAGTTAGGTCTATGTCCTACATCTTCAAATGAGACAGCAACCCCATCCCATAGTACAAGTTAGGTTGGACAGATTTGTAAACGTAGTTTACGTTAAGACACTAATGTAAAAAATGTATAAATTCTTTGGGCATTGCATGTTGTCACGAAAAAGGTTAAAAACATAAAATGTAATATATAAGGTTTAATGTTTGTATATACGTACAAGTATTTCATACTTAAAGTTTAAACATTGTATAGTTTTGAGAAATGTGCAAGTTCTCCAATACAAGACAGAACCAATGCTGTTAACAAAATATTAATCCATGTGAATATGTATGTGTATTTCAAATTAGTGTATCATGTTTAGAGCAACAATTACAATCGAACAAACTGTTTTTGTATTTAGTCTACTAACAGTAAATTTCCATTTCTTCGTGGAGTTATAACTTTTAAGAAACTCTTTTAGCCAGTATAAGTTATAGCATTATGGCTAATTTTTTAAAGTATCTTTGCACAATATTTATGGTTCTTAAAGTGTTCTGAGTTCCACAAAAAAATCATATAAAAATTTATTTTTCAGTTTGTTATGTGATTTTAGCAGATTTCTTATGAAAAATCCTTATAACTAAAAAAAAATTATTGGTGTTAGAACAGCCTTATCGAACCAGCAGAGTGCTCACCGGGGTTATTGCAAAAAACCACAGATCAAAAGTGTGAGGTTGGGAATCAAAGTCGGCCCCTCTAGCGTCTTACCACTGTGCCACTTCTCTCGGTATGGAATATTAGTGTGGAGGGAATTATTGGTGACTGACTTCTCGCCAATAGCGCAGGATTGCATGGCTCGAGTGTGCCACACAGTGGGGGTTCCGCTTCTGTATTCTTCGGTATTCTGTGAGGACATTGGCGAGAAGCGTACTTGTCTAAATTTGGTGACGCCATTAACTGGCTGTCGGTGGGGCAGCAGATGTGAGAATTAGACGGCCTCCATATTAGGCACGCAGGGAGTGGAGTGGTGACAAGCAGACTGTAAGTAGCGGTACACTTTTTAAATCGTCCTTGCTATTCCTGATTGGTTGCCACTGCGCTCTTTAACTGCTCCAAGTACACTCTAAATAAATCTGAGTCAGTCGATATTGACTGATTACTAGAGCCACAATTTTATGGTGAAAATATTTTGCAACATTTGGTTTCAGTGCATTATGTGTACATCTGCAGCTCTGCTATATCGTCTGTGATTGGATGATTTTACTCACACTTGCCTTGGCAAATTACAGACGTACGGAGTCGCAATAATCTTAATGCTGATTGGTGCCGTCAAATGAGAGACGTGTCTGAACAAAGACACGCTGCCAATAACCATGAAGCAGAGCTGCCGATGTGCATGTAAGACACTAAAACAAAATAAGGAAACATTATTTTCGTGATAAAACACGGGTCCCTACTGATTACCAGCAGTTTTTCACTGGTAAATCTGCTCCATCCGGAGCAAGTTTAAAACAGTTGCGGTCAGTTGGGGTAAATTTTGTACAGGGCTCTAAAATGTACCATCAGTCAAGCTTAATTTCAAATGAAGGTCAAAGATTATTTAATGTTATTGTGTTCTTGATCAATATTATCGTTTATAATGATGTTTGCTTGCTAGTAAAAAAATACAAATGCCATTTTATAAAATATCTGGTAAAATGTTACCCTAAATAATTATGGTTATCAGGCAGGACCGTGCTGAGGTAAGTCGCCCTTGGGCAAAATGGGTGAGCGAGAGATTTTGGTCAGCGCTCAATATCAAGGTATTAGCGCTGGTGAGGGGTGGGTATGGAGCAGCGCCAGAATTGTGGGGATGGGGGTAACATGAGATCCCCGAGAAAACCCGCCGACCAGCGGCATCGTCCGGCACGATTCCCACGTGAGAAAATCTTGGGGCTGACCCCGCCGGGAATCGAACCCGGTTCGCCTTGGTGGGAGGCGAGAGGTCTAATCATTCGGCCAGCGCGTACCCCCATGAGCAAAGCCTGGATAACCCCCCTCCTCCCTTACTTCCTCCCCAACCCCTCATTTCTTTTGCCATTTCCTACTGACATGCATTTACATGGAACACACACGTAATTAAACACTCATATACCGTAAAACGGGGTGAAACGGATCAAAATATTTAGAACAAAATTATTATTGCAATATTTAGAAACTATTTTTTCTTCTTGATAGGCAAATTAATGCTGTTGGCAGGTCGTTTGATTGGAACATAACTTTTAAAAAGAAAAGTTGTTGGTGAGAAATGTGTTTCAAAATTTGAACCAATTCACCCCATAGTGATCCTATTCTCCCCGCTTTACAACATGTAAAGTGAAAAAATTGAAAACTACGCAGGGTGGCAAGAACTCATCATGTTGACCGTAGTGCTTATACTTAAGGACCCTGCTTTTTCGCAAAAAGAATTTTGTTACCGTGCCTTATGTGCACAGCTGCAGTTCTGCTTCGTGGTCAGCGATTGGATATTTTAACTGTCACGAGCCTTGGTATTGAAGCACAATTGCAGATGTGCACGTAAGGCACTGAAACAAACTGGAGCAAAATTCTTTTCGCGAAAAAACAGAGTCCCTACTTATACTGTATGCGTTCGTGTGGTATGGTTTTGAACAAGCACCCCTGGGATATTTGTCCAGGTAATATGCACCTGCTGTCACGACGGGGACGCAGAGTCGCTGCAAGTGTGGGGCAAATGGAGCAAAAGTATCAGAGTCCCGACCTGAGTGTACAATCCCTACATCTTGGGAGATAACATTTTCGTACTAAGATTTTTGTACCAGCTTGTTTAAATGTCGTGAAAATTTCCGATCTCTACCGGTAAGTACCCTTTCTATAACTCTGTCCTCTGCACTGTCTCTCGGGTATTTTTACAGTGTGTGAACAAAAAATACTGTTACATCTGTAAGTAGCGCTTTGGTAGAGACAGTGGAAAATGTTTACTGTCAAAATAGTCACCAAACGCAGTTGCTTGTAGTACTTAACCAGATTTTGGCTCGCGCACACCGGTCGACGCAATTTCCGCAGCGACCAATATCGCAATCGTCCGTGACTCCCACCGGCCGCCCCATATTTGACTGCGTTACGAAGCTCATTTGCGGTCGGCAGCTGGCCGTCGAAAGCTTCTGGGGTTCGACCTTGGAAGCCGCGGGATCGTCATCGTGATACGAGAGAAAATAAAAATGGTAATGATAATAAGAAGAAATGGGTGAAGCTGTCGACGCGCGGTCGGAAGTCTCAGCGGCTGGAAGACAAATGGCGGCCGTCGACGGCTGCCCACCAGGGATCGCTCGACCTCCCGCGGACTAGATGGGCTGCCATGAATCAACGTTGCTACGTCCCTCTGCGGCGTCATCTCGACATCACTACCGCCAGATTTAGCCACTGAAACCATGGGAAACGGCACAGTAGCAATTTGGCATAGTGAAGCCTGTGCGCTGCGCTGTTGGAAACTTGATTGGGAGTCAACAAAATAATTAGTAGATATCACTGGAAAAAATATGAACTATAAATCTGTACAGTCTACTTTTGGTAATAACCAAGATATGTTTTCCAGCCTAAAACCGCCCAGTTTAAAATCGTCCAGTCTAAAATCGAATAGCCTAAAACCGCCCAACCTAAAATCTTACAGCTAAAAATCGTTTAGTCTAAAATATTACAGCCCTAAATAATCGTATGGCCTGCAGTGAAACGGTGGATTGAAAAACAACCCAAGTCCAGAAACAAAAAAAAAATTGTTCGTTTTTCGTTATTTGTCATCCAACACAGGTTTTATAAGCAAAAACATGAGCAATGGCGTACGTCCACAAACCAATAAATTTTAATGGCGAGTCTCTGTTTGACTGTGCAATGATAACTCTGGTGCGCTACGACTGATCGTCTGTAAACAGCTACAACATGCAACATACTATCGTCCAATCAAACAAGGCGTAGTACGCTACACTTATTTCGAGAATACGTTGGCAGAAAACATTCTTGCGATATTCCATCATCCATATTCATGTCTTAAGAGGCCTCCCTACCTGCGCTTCAAACGTGTTGCATGGAGTTACTATTTTTTTTTTTACTAAACTATTTAAGTTAACGGGCGAAATAAATGACTGTCAAAAGGAAACTAAAAAAAAAAACAAGAAAACATAAATAAGCAGAGTATGTTTTAGTCATCAGGATACATACACAACATGAAATTCCAAAACTGGAATCTGGTCAGATAAAAACAAGGAACAAACAGAAAATAAAAGAAATAACAAGAATATAAAAATAGCTAATTGACATGCGACACAACGATGAGGCGAGACAAAAACACAAACAGAAATACAACAAACAACACAACGATGAGGCTAAACAAAACACAAATATTTAGTTTCCTTTTGACAGTCATTGATTTCGCAATGGAGTATATGTCAAAGTAAATAAATCCAGTCATGCACTCCCATTGCACAGTTCTTTCAAAGATCATATTTAACGGGCATTATTTTGTAGGCTATGTATACGAAAAGAACACACACTTCAAAACATTTAACTTCACTTATGTGTATTTCGTCCATCCTGTGTTTATACTTTCAAAATGGAGGCCATTTCTATATTTTTAGCGTAGTGTGACATATCTTAGGATTTTTTTTCCCCAGAATTTCATCAAACTTGGTACACGTATACTACATAGCCTACAAAGCTGACTAGACTTTTCTGTATTTCGTTCATCTTTTGATAGTATTTTGAAATCTGCGGCCATTTTTTAGCCTTATGATAGAAGAAAAGTTTTCTTCATTTTAATCTGGGTACGGGTATATTTCTCAGTAAGCTGACTTTTTTTGTATAATTCGTTTAGCATATGTCTTACTTGTACAATATTATTATTCAGTATTCCTAGATGTAAATAAATGATTTTAACCTTTAGGGTTAATTTTCACCCACTTTGAGGAAAGTAGGCCTATCAGTTATGTTGGTAAGTTCTTGTTTGCTCTTCTAGACAGAAGATTGTTCCTCCAAAACATTGGCATGCATTCTAGCAACATCCTGCATAACAACTGGATACACATAGAACTACGGTAAATGGCGTGCATTAGAATTCACTCAAGAGTCGTATCAGAAAAAGCAGTACGGTGTAACGCCTGCACACAGTTGGATGCCTTGCACGTAAGGTCGATTTGACATTTAATGCGCGTGCCAATATTGTCTTTACATAAATAAAAGCACTTTTACCACAATACAGATTTTATGTGGGAGAAGAATTCTTTAAAATGAAATAGTGGAAATTGTCTGATATGGTTAGTTCTTTTATTTACAAAACAATATTTGTGTTTAAAGAAAATTGTTTTCTTTGCTATATCTTTAATATGAAAATGAATTTTTGTTTGTTCGTCTTCTATGCGTTCATATACCATTCATTTGATTGCGATGAAACTCGGACGAAAATGGTGGTGTGGTGAGATGGGAAAAGGAAGGGGTGCGAAAAACGTGTATAGGGACAGAACGGGGTACCCAAAATGTAATGGACACTGCAACGCATGCCTGCCCGCGTAGTTTGTAGTCAAGAGATTTGTCACCAAAGAGAATGTCTTATGTAATAGGTGGTAGGCGATAGCAGAATTACGCCTACGAAGGTGGTTGTGCAATAAAGAAATTCACTGATTAACATATATATTACTGCGCATCTATGTGTCGCCATTTGTCAATACATCAATTGCATGAGTATAAATAGTACCCATAGAGTAAACGGAAATATCTGTAGCTAGTCTTAACCACGGTCGTAGAAGTACAGGTCTGGACACTCGCCTATCTACCAATGCTATGGAACTGACCCCGTTATGACTGAAAGCGCCACTAGCAATGAAGTGTTGTTTTAACATTGCAATATAGCGTCGTACTAGCAGTTCTCCTAGCAGCTCCGACACGAGTTTGCTCCTTGTAAAGGTGATTCGGAATAAAGTGAACACTCAAAAAAGCCCTGATTAATTTCTATTTTCTGCCAGTTTATATCTTTCCGCTGCATGTAAACATCAACATTGCCACGTGCTTTTATTTACACAGGATCGTCCAATGTTTACAACTACATTAAACTTCTCCGATACATTTTAGCTACAATATTTACTCATTAAATGAACGGGGCTGAATATAAAATATAGTAAAAAGTAACCTTAATTATAAATACCTGCGCGTTAATGTCTCATAACGCTGGTTTCTCTCCATCGACTAATTTATACAACATGCACTATTGCCGTTCCGAATCTCGTAAATGCTGGCATATTTTATTTGAATTTGTAACTTAAAACCGCCACTAAAAACAGACATGACACACGC
>PNEQ01002274.1:0-13733 GCA_003012365.1 Medauroidea extradentata | reverse complement strand
AGTAGCAAAATGTTGTACGATGATATTTTATGTGCCCTACGTGGCAATGTAGCACTGTAGTTAGTATCTTCTTGCATGGCACATACAACTTATTACTTGCTGTTCTGACCTGCATATAATGGGCGCAGGTTCAAATTCCGAGCAGTACAAACATGATTCTACCTTTCCTAGACATAACAAAATAATACCTGTATGTGGAACGTAAGAGACTTCTTCCATGCATTGTTGCCACATTGTGCATGTAAAACATCGTAAAATATTTTATGTGCACTGTTGCCACATTTTGCATGTAAAATATATAATATATTATATTTTGCCACTTATATCTCCATCTCCAATTTTGCCCAGAATTCACATGATATGTTTATCATGAGTTTGTTTCCAGGCATACTGTACGTATATTTGTATGTTCATATGTGTATGTGTGTATATATATATATATACATATATACATATATATATATACACACACACATAAAATACTTCACATATCAGTTTTACATAGCTTTTAGTATGAGTGCAATACATTTTATGTACCGAAAAGTTTTTTTTTTAGAATGTTTGAGCATACACAACTTTTGTTTGTACAATAAGAACGTAATTATATTTTATATATTTTTATTCGTATACATGATATACTTGTGTAAATTTAGATAGCAGTTTTGTAATTTATCTTGTATGTTTTATAACATTGTGTTATGAGCATCTCAGTACTATATCTGAAAGGTTTGTTATATGTTATGTGTGTGTCTATATATATATATATATATATACACATACACAATTCACAAATATATGTATACTAAATATTTATAAATGCCAAACTAAAAATAAAAATGTTCTTTATATATAAAGGAGATAACTTGCAAAATGTATATAGACTTTATATATATAAGTTCATAATTTTTTGTTTAAATTTCTTTAAAAAAAATTTATGTGGAGGTATAGTAAAAGTAATCTATAAATAATATAATACGAAAATGTATTTAAAATTAATAGTCTGAGATTTTATATTAATGAGTGTGGGAAAAATAATGAAAAATTACAGAAAATTGATAAAAAAAAATCTTATAAAATATTTTTTTTCTGTACCGGGAATCAATTTTGAAAGTTTTATTACAGAACAAAACTACAAGTAAAATTTTATAAACCTGCTTCCATTAAGCATAATCGAAAAAAAGTTTGTGGATTCCATGGTCGCTCTAGCTCTTACGGTGTGTGGATGCAAATGGGTTAAAATGTATAATAGTTACAGTCGAGCCCCGCAACTATGACACTGGCTACTACGACAACACAACTACGACAGTATTCTTCATCCCAACAAAAAAAAATTAAAATTTTAATAAATTTAAAAGGTATAAAATAGAAAAAGTTAATATATAGCAAGCAGGAAAGATTATTTAAAATACTGTATGTACATTAAAAATGTTGCTGGGAAATATTCCCCCCCCCCCCCCCCAAGATTCTTACCAACAAAGTATTTTAGATGGTTGCTCTGATTTATTCACAGTAAACATTTGAAAATAACTGCACCACACTCAGCTATAACATGCTGAAAACACTTACTCCCCGTCAGGAATAGAATTATCATGAACGCACTCATGCTACAATGCTACACTCACCGTCAAACTGATTAATACATGTGCTACGCCAAAATTAACACGACATCCACCTCAACTCTCTGTCTTTTTGTGCCAAAGAGTTGCGTTTACATTTCAGTAATACATTTTTATGGTGCACGCTACAGCACGGCATTAGAATAACCTGCTGCACGATGCACAGTAGCGCATCCTGACGGAACAACGAAACACTGTCTACAACCGAGTTCTCATGCTGTCCACCACCGCGTTTGTTCGACTGCGTACCTAGATCTCTGATGTAGTTCATCTGCCGCATGGCAGACACCACCAAGTACGCCACGAGGAAGGATCTAGGCCTGCGCTTGTCACACAACGCTGCCTATACACGCCATGGCATTTATCCCTCGTGGTCGTAGTTAAAATTTTGGAAACTGGGTAACTATTATAGGCTTGTCTGGTATCAATTTCTTCAGAAAATTATGCCTATGACATAAAATCATTATTACTTTCTTGAAAATTGTCTGTTTTAACACAAACATAGACAACATTTTTTTCTAAGGGGCAGAAGTTGGGTAGTTCTGAAACGACGACCACGCAACTACGATAAATTTCTCAGAAACCAAGGCTTGTCATAGTAGCAGGGCTTGATTGTACTGTTATATGTCATGATTCTGAGTGCCAATATAACTATTTCATCAATAGTAAAACTTTGAACATAAATGTAGATTGGGAGTTTACAGAAAGTTACTTTGTGAGACGGTGCAGTAAAATTACAGCATACCATTAATTACCTCTGAAGCATTTCCACTGCAACCTGCTTGTTAGCTGGTTTTCCCAGCACATCCCCTTCCAGTGCCACAATTGTATCTGCCCCAATGACGAGGTCAGGAGGGTTATGCTGCTCAGCTTTCAGACGCTCGCACACTTCCTGGACCTTGTTGAAGGCTGTGTCGACTACAAAGTCTCCAGGACACTTGTAGTTGCCCGGGTCGAGGTCTTCCTCATATCGCGATACACACACTTCAAATGGTATACCCTGGTGTGAAGAAATAATACACAAACAAAGTTAGCTCACACACATCCCTCAATATTCACATTACAAGAAAGTGTTTTGAAACAAGCACTGTAGAAAGCTGTGATATATTTCATATTTCTACAACCTGCCAACACAGAAATATTGCAAAAATTTAAAACCACCATTAACAAAAATGTGCTAAAACTTTTATGTTGCATATCAAACCAATTCATTCACTACCACAAATATGAGCAACAAAACTTGCAATTACACTCTGCAATTGTTTTCTTAATTTAAAAATTATTATTGTCAGTGTTTACATTGTAGTCTACTGTATGTGATGTTTGGGACAGTATCTTTAATAGTTGCCTAGTTAACAATTATTAAACTGGTGTACTTAGTTACTGTGTTTATAATAAGACAGTATTCAAATGCTTCTCCTGAAAAATGTATGTTTTTTAAGTTGTAACTGTCTTGTTCCAGACAAATAATACACACACACAACACGTGTGCACGAAGGAAGGAGAAACGGAGTTGAAAGAAATCTTAAAGGAATTTGCTGATGTCGCTACGGATAAAATAGACAAGTGTGATGTTCTGTGTAAGTTTAATTTAACGGACACCACACCATTTAGAGGTAAACCATTCCAATGCTCTCCGGTGAAATTACGTTTTTATAGAGAAAAAAATTGATAAATTATTAAAGGCAGGGGTGGTGGTTCCTTCGATGTTTAAATTCTCGTCTCCAGACTTTTTGATCAGTAAACCAGGAGGATGTGATTTTCGCTTGGTCATAAATCATGCCAAATTAAATGAATGTGTGCCGCTATATCCGTTTCCATTGCCCACCGTGGAAGGAGCTTTGCAACACTTTGGTAAGGCGAAATATTTTACCACCCTGGATTTTAACAGTAGTTTTTACCAGGTGAGATTGCATCCTGACTGTCAAAAATACACTGCCTTTAGCACGCCATGGGCACAGTTTGAATTCACATGGGATCAAATTTTGGGAGCCAAGTTTTGAGCAGAGTGCTGGATCATATGTTATCCGACTATAAGTATGATTTTGATTTCCATTATATTGATGATATTATATCTAGTGAAACCTGGGAAGCTAACCTGATACAAATAAGGAAAGTGTTGCAAAAGTTAAGGGATTCCGGCCTGACGATAAAACCGAAAAAGGTGGCCATGGGAAGGGAATCCGTGCAATTCCTGAGTTATGTTCTTGAGGGAGGTAAGTTGAAAGTTAGTGCCAAAAAGATTAAACCTATTGTGGATTTCCCACGGCCAAAGACTATAAAAGGGGTTCAAAAATTCCTAGTCGTGGTAGGCTATTATGCGCGCTTTATTCCAAATTTGTCAGAGTGGTCTGAACCTTTGAATAAATTGAAAAGAAAAGGGGTAGTGTTTGAGTGGGGTGGGGAGCAGGATAGGGCGTTCAACATTTTGAAACGCATATTATGTAAAGGACCAGTGTTGAAGCTTCTGATTTTGAAAAACAGTTCAGCTTACACGTAGATGCATCTTCGAAGGCATTAGGAGCGGTCTTGCGTCAGGAAGGAGAAAGTGAAACAAACTGTCAACATATAGCCTACGCTAGTAGAACATTAACTGACTTGGAGCAAAAGTTGAGTGCTTACGAAAAGGAATGTCTCGCCTGTCTATTCGGCATGGAGCACTTCCAGAGTTTTTTTGGATGGAACTGAATTTAAATTGTACACAGATAATTAAGCTTTGCCTTGGATTTTGGGGCATCCACACCAACTGGGAAAATTGGGCCGATGGGTGTGAATCGGTTTAAGTTCAAAATTTACCATGTTAGCGGTTAGGCTAATCCTGTTGCGGATGCCTTGTCCAGAATGTTTGATGAAGATCATTTTGAGCCGGTGAAGGAAAGGAAAATGGGATTGATTGGGTCATTGTTGCCGTGTCCTGAATCATTTAAGACCATAGCGGATCATCAAAAATCTGATGAGGTGTGTAAGAAACTGTGTGCTGACATAGAATCTGGGTTGACTACTAACTTTAAAAAAGAGAGAGATATTTTGTATTATCAGCCATCTGGCGTGGCACGGAAAAGGATAGTGGTCCCCAAAGTGGTACAGCAAATAATCATGCGTTATTATCATGACCAGCCTGGACGAGGACCCTGGGGTGTCTTAAAAACAAAGGATAAAATAAAAAGAGATTTTTATTGGGAGGGAATGAATGGAAAGATTAAGGGATTCGTAGATACTTGTGAAGAGTGTCAAAGATTTAAAGCCCCTAGAAACACCAAGGTGGGTTGGTATGCGGCCGAGGTCCCAAAGGCCCCGTGGACCAAAGTGCATACTGATAGGTTTGGTCCACTGGTACGAACCAAAAAGGGCAATATTGCTATTCTGGTTGTGTTAGATATATTTTCAAAATTTGTTTTTCTCCTGCCAATAAAAAACATGAAAGTCGTGATCCTTAGTGCAACCTTAGAAAATAGTATATGGAAGTTGTTTGGCGCCCCCTGAGATGGTTAGCGATAATGCGGCCTGTTTTACAGGAACTGAATTTCGGCAAATGTGTCTGGCTTGGGGCATAAAACATTCATTCAGTAGCCCTCACCACCCTCAAGGTAATCAGGTAGAAAGGGTAATACGTAATCTGAAGGTGAGCCTTGGGATATTCAGTCATCCTGTGCATTGTGAGTGGGACGTTCAGTTGCCGTAGATCAACTTGGGCATGAATGATGCTTTGCACGAGGCGACAGGTGAGAATCCGGCTTTTGATTTCTTGGGAAGGCGGTTGACTCACCCCCTGTTGAATGTATAAGGGTATCCCGCCCATAGACTCAACGCTCTCAGAGGGGCAAAGAAGGGTGGTATTGCGCCATGTGAGAGACCATGTGAGAGAACACTTGGAAAAAGCTCAGAGGGGAGGGGCTGTAAGGTATAATGAAGGGAAGGAGTGTTGGTAATCCATTTAAGTCAGGGGACCGCATGGTTTGTCGAAGTTTTCGTCTGTCGGATCTGGCGCACAAGATCTCGGTCAAGCTGTCTCCTCGTTTTGAAGGTCCATATGTGTTGGGGAAGAAACTTGGTGCCTCCACATGGAGCTTGTTGAAAGAAAATGATCCATTTATTGTAAGAAAGGCACACGTCTCTCATCTCAAATGGTTTCTGGAGAGAACTTTAGCCTTGCTTTTAATGTGTTTGTGTGTGTAAGTCTATGAATGTATTTGTTGCTGGCCAGCACATGTGGTGGGGTACATTGTGATGTTATTGGAAATTGAGTTTGTGTTTGTGCTGTAATCTCTATACAGACACGTGTAAACACACTGCCGTTAATACCTGGGGGAACAATCCCACACCTGAGCACTCACCCTAACCTCCGCACGACTTGAACACATATTCAGCAGTCAAACGCACACAACATGAACACTGGGGAAGGGTTCAACTCGTTACGGCAATTAAACTGACAGTCCCGATAAAATGCACAAAATATATTGTCAGAAATAATCCGGGTACATAAGTAAACATAGCCAGTACCAGGCTTAATCAGTACAAAATCCGAAGTCAATTGCTGTTATACCAGTAATACAAAAGTGACAAGAAAAAGCCTCACAGGCATCAAAAACACCAATACACTAACAGAAACGGGCAATGCCGCAATTAACAGGCACAAATTACGCAACTGGGCACGAGCCTACCGCTCGCCCCATACTTGCCTCCCAACCGCGACGACACATCCCCGAGGACAGTGTAGGCAAAGACTGGTAACGAAAGAAATTTAAATTAAGCAAACGCGAACAGAAAACAACACTTACCAGTCAACGAGGATGTGCGGCCGCGGGCGCGAGCAAGCACAGGTAACCCACACGAGAGCTCACTACTAACTGAACTCCTCTCCGGCCGTGAGGGACCGGCTCACGCCGGGAAGGAGGGAGAGAGAAGGGAGGCGGGGAGGGGAGGCACGACGTCCGCCGAAGACAGCCGAAGGTCTAGAGAGGAGGGGCAGGCTACGTCAGAGAACGACGTCACACGAGGCCAAGTCACAGCTAATCGTTCGGCTACACTCAGATACCAGAAGTCAAGGGGGGGGGGCCACACAATAAGGGCAGACATACATCAACTCGGGCTGAGCCCAGCTCATGTTTCATGTGTAAAGAAGGTATCCCTAATATGTAATGAGTATTGGTTAAGAGTATTTTGTGATACAGGTTTTGTAATATGTATGTTAAGTTTTGATGTTTAGAGTAATGAAGTTTTAAGGATATGTGTATGATTTTGGTTTTATGCACTGTGTTAAAATTCTGGAATATGTGTGATGTAATATGATTGATGTTTTTTCAATGTAGACTGTGGTGTTAGAGGAGAGTACATTGAAGGTTGTCAGAGTACCTTATATTGATTAATTATAACATGATTGAAATCATTGGTGCACGGCACCTTGAAGGGTTCGGAGTTGTGAGTTTTCTTGGAGGATGGGGATATGAATCTGTCCTTTGGTGTCCTTTCGTAGGAGCATTTTAGGGCAGGGGAATTGAGCTGATTGGCTGGTCGGGATGCGTCCTTTATGGTAGTTTTACTTGGTTGTTTTGGTTTTCGGTCTTTTTCGTTTCAGTTTGTTTAAAATGGTTCGGATTGTTATTTCTTTTGAGGACGTCTGTCGGCCGAGGTTTGTTTAGCTTCCCTTTGTTTGTTGGCAATTCGTTTTCAGGGATTCTGCTTTCCCATGTTGAATAGGGCGTGTGTTGGTAGTGTCTTTGGGGCGTCCAAGTCGCTCCTTCTGTCGGGTCGATCCCTCTAACAGCCGTGGAGGGGCGGCCTTCATGGGAGGGGAGTCTCAGGGGTCTCGGTTGGTAGAGGGGGTAAGGGAGGGGGGTGATGGTGTTTAGTTTGGTAGGCGATGACGTGAGCAGCGCTCAGTCTAGCAAGGCAAGTGGGACGAGGAGGCAGCAGGCTAAGTTGACGATCAGTCGGGTGTGGTCCGATGAAGTTGCAGTACCGATGGTCGACAACTCGGAGGGAACCTTCTTCCATTAGGCGTGAGTGACTGCCCGTCCCTTTTTGGGCTAAGCGAGGCGAATAGAAGGTGCGATTGCAGTTCAGGTATGCAGTTGACAACTGACAGCTGTGGCAATCACGAGGATTTGGTGAGTCGTCCTGATTTTCGTCATTTTCCCTTTCGAGGAGAGAGTGGACCAGTTGACGATAGTCTCTGTCTGATAAACCGTTTTAGATGTTGAGGAATTTGTCTCGTGACGAGTCCCGAGTCGCTTCGAAACATTGCTGTTTGCAACTTTGAAGAAACGGGAAATGAACTGTCCAAGTCGACTAGAACCAAAAATTGGGGGCGCAGAATTGATTTGCGGCAAGGGAAGTGACGAGCTGACGTTTTGGGCGTGATAGTGTTGAAGTCGGAAGGTTGACGCCCATTAATCGATTTGAGTACACCATTTAACCCATTTGATGAGTGCTGCATTATTGTACTTGCGTCCTGAGTAACTCTGGTTGGGAGGCGTATATTATGTGTCGGCTTTGTCTTTATGTAAGCGCGTTTGCAAAATGTATATATTATAAAACACAGGAAACTGTGAAGAGTATTGTGTGCGGCGAGTGCCCTTTTGGAATATTTTATGGCAAAAGTCTTTGAGCAAATTTCAAATGTTGTGTAAGCTTTAGCATCGAAAAGTGTACGTTCGGCTTTGGACTACAGATTGTTGTGAAATTATGTTGAGGGAGGAGTGATGTAAATTATGGTTATTGAATATATGGATTTAAACAAAAAAGGTCACTGTTCAATTAAATTCCTGTTGTGGTTGCCCTGAGCATTGATTATAACAGACGTTTCTTGCCTTTTAATGCATATGGCTCTTAAGAGAGTCATTAGTGAGGTCGAATCCTTTGTGGTAAGCCGAGGATAGGATGCCTTCTGCCCTGGTAATTGGTTCATTGTCATGTATGGAGCAGCACCGAAAAGAAAGGGCAGGGGAAACGGGAGATCCCCGAGAAAACCTGTCAACCAGTGGCATCGTAGTGCACGATTCCCACACACAAAAATTTGGAAACATATTCCGCCAGGAATGGAACCCGGATCGCCTTGGTGGGAGGCAAATGGTCTGACCACTCAGCTCAGTTGAAAATAGCTGACTTGATGTCATAGGCTTGAATTCTCTGTAGTCTTCTCTGGCCTTGTGTCTCCTCTATTTCATCTTATGGCTCATACAATTCTACCATAACTTCACAAAGAAATTTACTTTTGTATAATTGTTTTCATGCCATGGACTGAACCAGAGAGGTCGTATTTCGGAGGCAGCGCCAGGCACTTAATTTTGCCGTCACTATTACACAACTGCTGAGAGGGGGCACTGTACACGAGCAACACAGCCTTGACTTCATCAGACGAAATCTTCAAAATGTCCTCCTGGAATCGCAGCACTTCAGGCACAAAGTGGTTTTGAAACCAATTGTTTGTTTTTCTTGTGTGAACCATGCATTTTTAGAGTTGTAATAGTGAACAGGCAGATTATTCAGTGTCCTTGAAGACACACAGTTTGCAAGATTTTCCCACCAGGACTGATTTAAGGCGGTAACTACCATCAGCATTTGCACACAATAAAGCCAAAATTCTTTCCTTCCAAATTTTTTGTACAGGTGCAGTACCCTCGTGTTTACAGGAATGTGTGTTTTCTGAGGAATATGCGTTTTCTGGAAGTGATATCAAAAACAGCCCCGTTTCATCAGCGTTGTAGAGCTGTGACAGAGTTAACTTTTCTTTCTCTATTAAGTCATTAAGTTGCTTTCTAAACGGCTCTACACTTCCAGTATCAGCACTTAAGGCTGCTCCAAACATTCTCTTGTTAACTATCCCATGCCTGTTGCAAAAATGCCATAACCAGCCATCACTTGCTCAGAACTCTATGTTGAGGTATATAGCTAGTCTTTCAGCAGCTGCTTACAGCTCGTCACCACGCACAACGACATCACTTGATCGTTGCTGTAAATACCATTTGTGCACAGCTTCTTCAAGATCTGTGTCACTAGGCTGCTTGAGACTTTTACTGCTGGAAACATATTTTACATATCACACTTTAATGCAAACAGCTTCAAATTTTTTTTTTTTAATGTCAGACACTACTTGTTTCGCGATATCGTACTCAAGACAAAGATTCACTACAGAAATGCCAGGCTCAAGTTTTTAATCAATTTTAACTTCTCAGCAGTTGTCAAAGTTACACATTTTCTTTTAGGCCCCATTGTGAAGAATGAATATCCTTAACAAGGAAAAATTGTGGAGCACAGCATTGCGGACGTGACTTGTGACAACAATCACTCGTCCCACACTAACAACTGCGCCTGCCCTCTTTTAAAAAGGGGCGGGAGAGAGACATCCTAGCTAGCATGAGCGGCTGGATTTGATGCCGCCTCTGCCGGGCGGGGCTGCATTGCCTAGTCTTTGCCGTGTTGGGCGGCGCTGTTAAGTCTGACTGCCGGAATGCCCAATCGCCGTATCAGATTTGTCCCTTTCTGTGTTGCAGACGTTGTTTGTGGATATTATGAACACAAACTTCATAATTGCAGCATTTTAAAGTTAAAGTACCTATATTGTTACGGGGTTTTTTGTCAGTTAGTTTGTCTTTGTGGATTTTTGGTTTTTTCTTTTTTTTTTCCCCGGAGGTTTTGCTTTTTTATTCAGACTTATAAACTTTTCAATGTCATGTTGGTGTATTAATTCTACTTTCACTTGAACTTAATAATTGTTATACCGGGTAAGGTTTTATGTTAGTTGGCTTTCGTGAGAGAGGCAAGCAGGCAGCGCACGTAGTTTCTGCTGAGAGGTGAGCTAGGCTCACGTAGCGTATGCCAGTGAAGTGCAGGACGAGGCAGTATTCGTTATCGGAGGCTGTAGCATAACAAGGCGTGGGACGCTGAGACCGTATCCGGAGTTAGTTATCGTGCGGCGAGTACGTGACCGACGGGCTTGGTGCCAGAGGAGAGCGCTGACGTTAGGAGCCGATAGGATATCTGAACGGGCCGTGGGATGTGTTTAGTCGTGTGGGTGTGAAAACGACGAGTTAGGGCTTACCGAGGGGAACGGGGAAGAGTTTCCCAGGTACGGAGTGCTGACCGACTGCAGACGGTGCATGTACCCTGCACTTGGGCGGGGTAAGATAGAGACGAATGAGGTTTGAGTACGAAGGTAGCATAGGCGGGGCTTGCCAGTGGAGTGAAGGTATGGGAAAATAAGCATGGAAGATGAAGGTAGCATAGGCGGGGCTTGAAGGCGGAGATGCCCGAATTAGGAGACATGTTCGGGAGTTGTCGAGGCGGATAAGATGAGCGACGGACGTGTTGGAAGGAGAGTTATGTGGTGATCGGAGAGCGCGACGGACGTGTTTTGGAGTTGGCGTGATGGCTGCGATGAGCGACGGACGTGTTGGAAGGAGAGTTGTGTGGTGATCGGAGAGCGCGACGGACGTGTTTTGGAGTTGGCGTGATGGCTGCGACGAGCGACGGACGTGTTGGAAGGAGAGTTGTGTGTTGATCGGAGAGCGTGACGGGCGTGTTGTGATGGCTGCGACGAGCGACGGACGTGTTGGCTTGTATGTTGAGTCCTCAAGGAAGGCGGACGGGTCGGTGATTCTTGTTTCCTGTGAAGAGGCTGCCGGAGGGGCCTGTGAAGACCACAATGCCTAGTTCTACAGGATGAGTATAGTCATGCAGGGAATAAGTCCCTTACTATGATTCTTTTAATTGATTTTCGTTAATGTGACAATGTAGTTTATGAACCGTACACCCATGCACCCCTGACGTATAGGCTATTGTAATGATAATTGTATGTTAACGTAATTTTTGTCTCAGGTCTCAGGATTAAAAATGGATTTTTGTTGAGAGTTGAAGGAACAGGTGAAGTCCTTTTATAAAGTCGGGAAGCCTCAGTACCAACGAGTCATACGCTTTTTGCAGTATTAAGAGTATAGAGTATGTAATTGAAGTTCAGACACCGGTGAGATAATTAAAGACAAGGTGAATGTTATTATTATTCTCTTGATAAGTTAGTATTTGGTGAATTTGCTGAGGTAAACGGCGAGAGTTGAGCCTTATGCTGTGATTAGGACCAGTCTCTTGTTTTATCGTTATAAGACTGGATAAAGACCTTTCGCAGTTGGACACTGGGCGTTAAAGAGATAAACCTTCATTGTGATACTGAGATTTTGTTGTGAAATTCTAAGTCGTTTATTAAATGGAAATTTGCGAACCGAATAGGGTTATCGACTTCTTATTTACAAAGTCTAAGTTAAGTTCCCCCATATTTTTATTCATGGTAATGTTAAATAATTGTACTAGTATGGAGTCAGCCTGAAATTCACGTAACTTTAATAATTATCTATCTTATTATTGTTTTTTTAATATCTTTTCTTTTCATTGTACTACCGCTGCTTCCTAAAAGATCCTTAGTATTCTCATGTATTGCCAAGGCGAGTTATAGAAGCTCTACCATAAGTTTCAGAGAGATGGACACACGTAGTAATTAGCTTGTAGTTGTCGTCGAGGGTCCAGATAAGAGAATACGGTAAGTAACCCTCCCGCCATGCATGTGTTATTGGAGATTGTGTTAGTTTATAATTGGCCAGGTGGTGGAGAGCCCCCTTGTAGTTGTCGTCCATCTGTTCTTCCATGGAGTTTATAATTATAAGTACAGACTACCCATGGTCTCCCCGTTATTGGTATTTCCCCCCCAAATGACCCTTAACAATATACAGTATGTATAAATTAACTTAAAATATTATGGTTAAGTAAAAATTTTTTGTCAAGAGTTTCTGTCAGAGTTATCCGATGTCCAGAATATTAAGAGTTTACTGTATATATACACACAAACACAAATATACAAACACACACATATGCGCGCGCACGCGCATGCATGTGTATGTATAGCATGCAGCAATGGCCACAGAAAGTAACAGCAAAATATATAAAAGAGAACAAAAAGTTCTCATTACACCAGTTTCCCTTACAAAACTGGTCCATAATTAGATTGTTACCACATAAATTGATTGCTGAGATTCCTGCACTATTGGTAATGCTAGCTAAATTGTACCTGAAGTCCATATTCACTGTTCAAAATCTGATTTCTTGATATTGTTGCCAAAAATATGACAAATACTGTGAACTATTTACATACAAACAGACGTGTTGCCTGCTCATGAAAGAATTAGAACCTGGGTAAAAAAATAAAAAATAACAAGTCTTACGACACTGTCCAGTATTTCTTTTCTTCTGGGTGATGAGCTTGCTAACACTATCTTCTGTGAACGAAGAACATGCTTTATTGGTTCCAACATTGCAATAGGAGTGACAAGTTCCTGAAACAAAGAGTAATATACCAAATATTGCAGTGTGATAAGATTAATAAAAACTTGCTATTATGAAAGTATAACCCTATTTAAAAATTTGAATTTGATTCCATCAAAAGAATTTTTACTAATTTATCACAGACATCAGACATTTTTTTGAGTTGTTGAGTACTTGATAAAATTAAAACACCTCTATGTTCTGGGTCTCTTTAATTACTGGCCTATGACTACCTTAACAATACAAAAGAAGTAACGAAATACAGGCTCAGTCATGGAGTGTAACTAGGCAAGACACTCCCCACCCCCATCCCTTCTCTCATGCACATACATGCATGCGCACACATACAAAGAAGTCAGCGAACATGCACATTCTTTCCAGACTCTAACAATTAAGTATCGAACAAGTGTTTCTTTCAATCTCTAGTAACACCAACATAAAATTAATTTCACATTATTTCAATGACAAGCCCCAAACACCAGCTAACCAATTGATAATACTAATGGAAATAAAGTTACATAGAGCATGATAGAGCTAACCAATAGGACGATGGCAACCCCTGAAGGTAAGTGTAATGCTTAGGAAGGTAGAAATGTTGTGGTGCAAACTAAAAACTATGTTGTACACACTAAAAATTACTATGCAACCATATACATCACATATAATAATTATATTTCAAATGTTAACAAGCTAAAAGTAAATGCAGTTGAGGAACAATGTACTGTAACGAGAGCTGAGCCACCAGAACAGAAGCACTTTTAACAGTCATAGTGTACTGAATCAATAGTTTGCTGATAAGAGCGAGTGAGA